>JACVVK020000084.1:1712500-1724681 GCA_018292915.2 Batillaria attramentaria
TACAGACTTCAACATAAGTCAAGGACCACTTGCAAATTTGGCTAAAATTCCTGGAAGATGTCCGTGCAGCACATGGTGGTTTTTCAGCTTCAGCAAGCTTTACAGGATGCATTGTTAACCCTTTAACACTTTCACAGCAAAAAATTTTGAAAGCTTCCTTGATCTCTATTTTTTTGTGAATTTTTAAAAATTAGACCTGTCTGTCAAGGTGGTCCTTGACTTATGTTGAAGTCTGTATAAAGTTGTTTCTCAATGGAGAAACAACTTAACAAAAATGAGCAACACATGAAAACAAAAGCAAATTATGATTTATTATTATCACATCTTGGACCCTGCCTTCATGATGAAAATTTTGCACTGTTCAAGCCGAAAACTGCTACAATTCAACAAACATGTAGAAGCCTAGAAGGCGACGGGTTGGTTGAGACGACTTGTTTTCGTTTCTGGTCTTTGGCCTCAGTCCTTTTCGATGCTGAGAAAAAACTCAAAACACATTCTCACATCGGCTCCTCCTTTCTCGTACATCATCAGTTTGAGGTAATAATCGCCCTGAAAAAGAATCAGGGCGCCTTACAATCAACACGCACTCGCTCACCCAGAAACACACGCAAGATGTCTCAACACATACATTAAATACAAACACATAATGTGCAGCATCATACACGGCCTCCCATGCTCCAAGGTTCTACACACACACACACACACACACACACACACACACACACACACACACACACACACACACACACACACACACACACACGACTAGAAAGGCGATGATGTGGCAACAGCTTTCGGCTGAGGTCAGCGAAGAGGTGGGTTTTCAGATTTTGCTTGAAGGATGCTTTTGTGTCTGCATATCTGATGCTGGGAGGTTACTGATTCCAACAAGTCGGACTCTGGTACAAAAGGCTAGAAGGAGTTTTGTCTTTCTTCGCTTCCTTTTTATTTATTTATTTTTTGTTTGTTTCTTTTGTCCTAGTCTGGGTTAGGCCCGTAGCAGTGAGTTAAATTAACCTCGAGTTTTATATACGGGCCCAGGACACTAACAGCTTCCGGGGCATGTAGTATCAACTACGCCAAATGTAACACCAAATTGTTGCCTCTTTAAATTTGTGTGCAGACTAAACAATGGCAATCTGGGGATTTTTCTTGGTTTTGTAAATAGCTTTCATGCCAGATAATAGAAAAATTAGGGAATATATGAGCCTGGCTTTTGGACTATTTGTATTCATGCGCGGCTGGCACAAGAGCTAGCAGACGACAGAGGAATGAGGGGGTATGTGGTCGCTGCTAACATTGCCAAGAAAACCGGAATACTGGAATTTGTTGAAATTTACTCTACACATGAGTCTTTGGCTGCTGGATTTTTGTGAATTTTTTTGGTGAATTTCAATGCATTTCTAGGGTGTCATACGCGACGTTATGTTTTACAGCGTTTATTTGAAATTTGCAACAGTGTCCTGTAGCCAAAGCTGAAGCAAATAACAGACATGGAGGACAGAATAAGAACGTTGATGGCGTTGACGGTACCTCTGTTTCTTCAATGATACTTACGGTTTCCAGCCAACTGTAGGCTGGGTCAATTGCTGGCCATGATATCGGTCTGTTTACGAGGTCCATGGAGTCCCCATTGTTGATTGTAAATGGACATGTGCAGGTCTTGTCAGTACCGAACGCCGACGGGCATGTGCCGTTCTTGAAGAGGGTTTGTTGGAAGTCACACACGTCCGCGTACCGGCTTAAATGGCCAAAGATGAAAAAAAAAACCCCACGAAAATGACACGTTTTGTAACAAAACAAAGCAACAACAGATTTTATTTATTCACTTATATTTATAAACAACGTTGAAAAGCGTTATCACAAACAAGATGGCCACCAGCCCAATATGTTGTTTCCATTTAATCACCTGCTGTCGTCACGGTCGTTCTTTTGTAATGCCATGTATTCGGGAGGACACACACACACACACACACACACACACACACACACACACACACACACACACACACACACACACACACACACACTACACACTCTCTCTCTCTCTCTCTCTCTGAATGGAAACAACTGACCGGGCTTGTCAGACCAATCTTGGTTTTGGAAGAGAGACGTCAAGTTGTTTTCTTTGAAATCTATGACGTTTTTCCTCATTGGGATGACGCATAATACATTTGACGTAATAACTTTGACTCGGATACAATTTTTGCAATGAAAGCGGCCCCATGAATATTGAAGTGTTGCTGCTGCGCAGTGTAAAGATCGAATTTATACCGGCTCAATGTGTTTAACAGACAAGTCTGCGCGGCGAACGTTTTTTCACTATGTGTTATGTCTGCTGCGCGCGCGCGCACACAGACACACACAGACATACGCGCGCGCGCACGCACGCACGCACGCACGCACGCACACACACACACAGAGACTTGCGCGAGCCGCGTTTGTGCATGTGCTCCATTGAGACCTATGTGGTGTTCTCTCACTCTACCATGCTATTGAGTGAGAGTCAGTGGAAAAAAACAAAGCTCACTACATCAATGAAACTCCCGCTTTCCCCGTCTACAAATAGAGAACTTCCGAAAAGTGACGACACACCCCCAAGAAATGCCAGCATCACGTCAATCAAACATGACGTCGGCAAACTGACGCTGATACAGTTTTGCGTCAGTGCGCGTGTGCCTTTTCTGCGATGTTTGTGAGGCGTGTGGCTTGTGTAGAGGAAATGTGCTTTGAGTACAAATTTTCGAGTCAACTGACGATAACGGCTGCAGTGAATTTTTCTAATTTATTTGTATATTTTTATGGCACCCCAGGCTCATTATCTATGTATAGTAGGAGCGATTTTGAGATCTAAAGTGTGTTCACCAGCACTTTCACTAGGTACGGCTTACGCCAAAAGTATAAAAGCGACAACCTCCAAAATTCACTTAGTTGAGAGTCCGTATTCATGCTATGTATGTCCAAAAAAATGGAGTGGTTTAGGTAAATACATGTATTACGCCTTTAAACGCCAGAAAGCCACTTTTTTTTTAAAAGGGCGATAACTCGCAAATCATGTGTGCAATCGTACCTGGATCGGGCCTTCTATTCAACAATCTTGATTCATTTAGAAACCCCAAATTTGAAATCGATCGGTTCAGTATTTTCGGAGAAATAGGCATCTGAACTGGGTTCACATGCAATGTCAACTCAGGCTCGGTTTACATGAAAACTATAAGAGCGACCATTTTCTAGTAGTGACTCTGTTCAGAGTCCGTATTCAAGCTATCTACTGCCAAACAATTGAGTGATTTAAATAAATATTACGCTTGTAAACGAAAGACAACCAACTTGTCTCAAAAGGGCTCCCAAATCACTTAAGCAATCATCACACGCTTGGTTCCTCTAATGTAACACATTGATATATTTGGATACCCCAAATTTGAAGCCATTTCGGTTAAGTATTTTCGAAGAAACGGGCCCGGACACAATTCACACACACACACACACATCCACACAGACGGCACTCAGTGAGGAGGAGAAGCGCGTTCGGCACACCATACATGCCAGCATCGATGACGCGCGTTTTTCTTACGTCATTGTCAGAGTTACACTTGCATAATCGTCTCTGCGGGAGATCGGCAGTGACGTGCGTTTGTACCACAGATGCTTGCCCATGAACGTGGAAAATTTAGCCCGTCCTATGATGTTGTTTCCATTACTATGGAAACACATAAAAATGAAAACCTCTGATGTGCACTGATGCAGAAGCACGCTTATCTCAAGATTTGAAACAAACAAACAAACAAACAAACAAAAACGAAATACACACACACACACACACACACACACACACACACACACACACACACACACACACACACACACACACACACAAGTTGTCTCCCTTGCCGCAACAAGCACGCATTTTTATTTTATTTTTTATTTTGGTTTTCTTTTGTTTGTGGCAGAGCACAAAGTGCCCGAAAAATGCATGCATGCTGCGGGTCTGTGTATGCACGGGGGGACAACTCATTCAGGCTATAATCTCGAAACAGGCTGAGAATGTACTGTGCCGGTGACTACGACAGTTTTTACCGCTTCTGTGCACACTGTGAAATAACACGGGGACCTCAAAGTTGTTCGCAACTGTCCACTTTCCTTGTCACCGAGTATGTTTGTTTTTTCCTTCTTAGTATCACTTAGCTCGGCTTGGTCTCGGTTAGCCCGACTTGGCCGTCGTCGCAGGGGTTTAGAGTTATCGACGGACCCGGAACAGGGTTGGCTCTGAAGTTACTTAGCTCTTCCGTACTGGTTCTTGCTCATACTCACCACGTGCCAAGATCCACTGTGCAGGGCATAAGGCTCCACTTGCTCAGTAGCTGCTTGTAAACAATCACGTCCAGGACGACATTTTCATGGATATCGTGACTGACTTGTCCTTGAAGATTGACCTGTCCATCACCAGGCAGGCGAAGAGGGGATGGGCTGACGTTAAAGTTTGACATATGAACCCAGGAACTGGTCGGCGCTTTGGAGCAAAAATAAAATAAACTGGTCTTAACAATCTTTTTCGGAGGCATGGAAAATTACTGATAGTCAAGAACGAGATGATTTAAAAAAATAATCAATTTTATTCTCTTTAGACAAACAAGACCACGGAAAACAAACTGTTCTGGTTTTGTAACGGGTATTTCGAATGGCCAAGCGGCCGTGTTATAAGTCTGTTTGTAGCACGGCTGGAGATAAACATAAACATAACTTTATTGCCATAATTATGTATAAACATTAGGAATTCGTTGTGGTTTAAAAGAGCTGCTTTGCAATCACACATACATGCTTGCTGTTACTTGCTCACTTATATTACAGTCACTTGAATGCTAATAAAATCACATTAACTTTACAAAAAAATGCAAAGACCTAAGAACATCAAAACAGACTAATAAAGTAATTTGATAAAGTACAACATCATGTTATCACATATCAGCTCAGGGAGGGGTGAGGGTGAGGAGGCACACTTCACGGCTGTAGGACAGAAACTGTTTCTGAACCTTACTGTTTTGGTCTTTATCGCTCTATACCGTGCTCGTGAAAGCAGAACTTCGAACAAGATTTGGCCGGAGTGGGACGGATCCTGAACTATTGAAGCAGCTTTTTTTTAGCGGTGCGAGTGAAGGGAGTTCTGTTCCAGTGATCAGGACAAGATAACGGTATAATTATAATCAACAATCAGTACATTGGATTTCTGATGCACTAAACATTTTTTTCCTGTGTGCTTTCTGCTGTCAGTCTAATGATGGTCATTCACTGGTTCTCTGCCCTGCAGTAGTTTGTTGCCACGTCATCATCTTGCTGGTCGTGCGTGTGTGTGTGTGTGTGTGTGCGTGCGTGCGTGCGTGTGTGTGTGTGTGTGTGTGTGTGTGTGTGTGTGTGTGTGTGTGTGTGTGTGTGTGTGTGTGTGTGTGTGTGTGTGTGCCGGGGGCAGCGCGGGAGGCCGTGTATGACGCTGCACACTATGTGTTTCTGGTATCATGATGTATGTGCACAGGCATGTTGCAAGTGTCACAGTTTCATGGTGAGTGTGTGTTGATTGTAAGGCGCCCTGAGCTCCCGCGGGAGGGAGGGCGTTCCTTAAATTATTATTATAACTCAAATGATTAAGAAAAAGATGCACCTACCACAATCACGCCATTGGATCCCGTGTGGACCATCGTGCAGGAAATGGGACTTATCACTGGGAGGAAGAGGTGCTTGGGCAATTGGTACAGCTGTTGGCCGCGGGGTTGTCTGCGCGCACCAGCCACACACAAATAAACTCAAGATAACCACCAGACGAAACATGATTTCTGGCTCAAGTGACAGGGAGAGTACCGAAAGAAGATGAGAACAAAGTAAGTGCCCCTTTTCCTTAATATATACCGTTTTCTTGTCCTGTCTTCCTTTGTTGTGCGTGGAAGAGTCCATTGTGAAGAACAAAGGACGGACGTTCACACACACAAAAAAAACCCCCACACAGATGACGAAGCAGATAAGAAGCTGAAATTCTGGCGTTCCATATTCCATCTGGTGCAGTGTGTGTGTGTGTGTGTGTGTGTGTGTGTGTGTGTGTGTGTGTGTGTGTGTGTGTGTGTGTGTGTGTGTGTGTGTGTGTGTGTGTGATTTCAAGTGTTTCATCAGAATGATCTTTCTTTAATTCTGCACAGAAAGGATCTTCGACCAATAATGGGACATGTGGCTTGAACTGAACTGAACGGAACTGAACTTTAACCCTTTCATCGCCAGCCATTCTGATATGCAGCACTGCTCAGCGCCAGGTGATTCTCGCTAACTGCAGACTCTGCACACCTGTTGCAACTTTTTGCTCATCTCCGTGCACGCCGAAATGCGACATTGGCGCCGAAGGGGTTAAACAAGAGACTGATGTGCCCCTCGTGAGATGAACTATGACTGATGATGATGGTGGATGGTGGGCAAAAAAGATCAACAGTGGTGTAGTGGTGAAGACGTCGTCACCAATGCGAGAGGTCAGGTTCGAGCCCACTCGGGGCGAAGAAGTTTTCTTTCTCGTCTGT
Source organism: Batillaria attramentaria (assembly GCA_018292915.2). Lineage (NCBI taxonomy): Eukaryota > Metazoa > Mollusca > Gastropoda > Batillariidae > Batillaria > Batillaria attramentaria. Next base: position 1,719,052 of record JACVVK020000084.1, read on the forward strand.
GGCACCGTTTATTCGGTCCGGCGACCGCCGGGGGGTTCTCTCCGGGTACTCCGGCTCCCCACCCCTCTGCTTTGGAAATGTTCAGCCCACAAAATTCGAAAATAAATGTTAATCTAAAATTCCGAAACTTAAATTACTGAGCTGGCCCTTCGCAACACGGGATTGTAATGTGTTAATGTCCAGTGGCTGAGAGATTGCGTGTGGTTCACGTGAGCGTGCGCGTTGGATATAGCTCCCGGCGCTTTGAGTCAAATATTTGGGATAAATCTCCTATGTTCGGTCCTACTAATTACCGAAAACACCGAAACGACCGAAAACAACCGAAAACAACTCTTAATACGGGTAGAACGCGGTTAAAACATAGAAATAACAACACACAAACATAATAACAACACAAAAACATGATTTAAGGTGAAAAAGAGGCCTTCAAAAAGCTAAAAAGAAAAAAGGTGACATTGCAGAAAATAACCAGTCCGGACCAGACGGAGTCGCTTCCCTTGGGAGACACGTTCATTTCGTCCTGTTCTCTTGGAGTGAATAAGTACTTTTTTCCCTTTTATCTAGTTTAAGGCCTCTTTTTTCACCTTTAATCATGGTTATGTGTTGTTATTTCTATGTTTTAACTGCGTTCTACCCGTATTAAGAGTTGTTTTCGGTCGTTTTCGGTTGTTTTCGGTAATTAGTAGGACCCCCTATGTATATTCCACTATACTCACAAGATTGTGTGTGGCATCGTGGTTAGAACGACGAAAGACGTAAAAGGCTGTGAACATAGCATCTGGTGATAAAACCTCTCCTCGTTCTCAGGTCGGTACAGGTTTAAGAAACTATCATTGTAAGTTTTTAGGCCGTCCAAGCCTACATGTTGAGATAAGGTGGCTTCCAAAGTTACATTCGATTTAGGTCAGTTGCACGACGGCAGATTTTTTTTTTCTTGCCGAAAGCAAAGACCTTAGGCAGCGTAGCTGAATGCTGAACACCTGCTACAACACTGCCGGCACCATGAAGCCCCCAGACAAGAAACACGGCCAGAACCAGTACCGCTGAGGGCCAAGCTGTATGGCCACCTGGAGGACGTTCTGAGGACAACGGCATTCGTGCTGGCGACTGGCATCTCCATCAGTAGTGAACAACGACGACGACGACGAAGAAGAAGAAGACAGAATAGCGGACCTAGGGTCTTTTGTGAAAGTTACCTGACATTTGAACTATTTTAATTCGTGGATTTTTTTTTAATTTTCTTTTTTTGTGTGTGGAATATTACATATATACATACAGACATTACACAAACACATACAGACAAACATATATGTACAAAATACATACACTGCATACATACACATACATGGCTTACAAATAGATTCTACACGAGTATCGAATCATGGCACAAAGCCATCAGCGGCAGTGCGTGAACAATATCATTGCCTAGTGGCATCAAATCACACCTCGCACAGAGAAGGAGAGCGCTGAAGTCGGCTAACTTGGCCAAAGGGAGACAACATCGGACATTAAAAAAAGAAAAAGAAAAAAAAGTTAAGCCCCTTTCTCTTACTACTTAGTCTCACTCCGGAAGCGGTTTGTAAGGCAGCCAGAGCTGTTCAAACGTTTCTCTTTTGCTCTGTCTGCGTGAAAGGGCTTCTTCAGTCACAAATCTGTACACTAGCTGGCACATGGAGCTCTGACGAGCCCTGGAGTTTACACTTGTATAAATTCGTGTCAGTATTGTTAGTCAGTGTGGATGCGAACTGAAACACTGTGACACACTGACAGACTTAGACAAACAGACAGACAGACAGACAGACAGACAGACACACACACACACACACACACACACACACACACACACACACACACACACACACACACACACACACACACACACACACACACGAGTATGGACTTGCTTTTGCTAAGACACATGTAAAGCACGTTGCTCCAACTTCACGTGTCTTTATTCAGACGAATGTTTGCATACTATGCCCTCCTTTCCTACCTGTCAGCACCATACTTTCGCCTGTGGCTAGGTAAGTCGCCAATGGTCCAAGCCAGGCTTCAGTTTTGTTGTTTGCCCTAGTGGGCTAGGGTGCTGACTGGCAGGTCGGGTTTCAGCTGTCATGCACGACAAAATTTCTCGTAGCACCAGGTTGGCACACTTCTCTGATCTTGGCATTTTCTGGTCCACATTAATATGATCAGGCTGTACCATTTTGTGTCAGGTGGGAACAGCACAATCGACAGATAGAAGAATCGGGCGGGGTGTAACGCTTTGTAAGCACAATTTGTATCTGAGCCTAAGTATTCAAATCCTGTTTTTTTTTCTTCTTTTTTCTTTTGCCTCGTACTCATACTGTATTTTTCTTGTACCCCATTCGTGTTTTCTGGAACGACAGATGCGAAGACAAAATTTAATACAATCACGATGAGAATGATTTTCACTCTGTCAGAATACGCGGCATACTTCAAAAGAAGGAAAAGCCTTTACAATTCACGAGCAACCTTGACCTTTAGGCTACCAGAGGTCACTGAGAAAGGCATTGTCACCAGCCGTACATGTGCAGAAGGCAAATATTCTGCCCAGACGACCCTTTCTGAAACTTCTCCTCAGTTGACCAAAAGGCCTTTGTGCCAGCTATACATGTGCCTAATTTGAGTTGTCAGATGCTTATAGTTTAAAGTTGCTGAGTAAATGAGAAAACACATTTTTGAAACTTTCATCGTGACTCTGTGACCTTGCCCTTCGGAAGAGGCCATTTAAAATGATATGTTTGGAAAGGCCTTGTCACTAACTAGTTCCCATGATTTATAATTCCCGTGAAGAGTTAAAGAATTGTTAAAGTTTGTCACAGACAGACAGACAGACAGACAGACAGACAGGCAAACAAGCAGACAAGCTGACAGGCAGGCGGACAGACAGGCAGGCAGGCAGGCAGACAAACAGACAGACAGACAGACAGATGAACAGGCATATAAACTCACTTAGTTACAGACGTGAATCAAATTTAGACTCGGTTTGAATGCCTCGTTATATGTACCAAAGAGCTGACTTTGTCGAGGCTTTATTGCTTTATCAGGGCGACCTTGTCCTGTGAATACCCGATCCGGCCTCACATTGTGTATGCACCGAAAGTGATAAGAATGTTTGTGGCACGCAAGATGGGTCCTTCCACTGCGTCTGAAGTCCGAGGGTGGGGTGGGAGGGTGTTTGGGGCTTTAACGCCCTTTTCCGACACATACTGGTGATATCAACGACGGGCCAACGATGAAAAAGCCAGTACAAATATTTGGCCCCAACCGTCTGAAGTCCGAAAAAGCCTGCTGAAGGAAACAAACAAACAAACAAACAAACAAACAAACAAACAAACAAACACGAAAGCATACAGGTCTTAATAAGTATTTTCATCTGATTTCTTCTCACCCCCACCCACCCACACGCACGCACGCACGCACGCACGCACGCACGCACACGCACACGCACACACACACACACACACACACACACGTCCCTCTCTGTCAAGTAGTGTCACTTAGCAGGCCAGGGAAGTGCTGAGGGGAAAAAAACAAAAACAAAATCAAAACAGACTGAAACCTACCCCGGGGTGCAGATAGAGGAAGCGCCCTGGTGGGGGACCACGGGGGCAACGCCCCGCTCAGAAAACATTAGCATTTTTAAACACACTGAGTAGCCTGTTCTGGCACCCAGAAGTAAATTACTGCCTTGGTAGTTGGTACTGACACGTCCCTCTCTGTCAAGTAGTGTCACTTAGCAGGCCAGGGAAGTGCTGAGGGGAAAAAAACAAAAACAAAATCAAAACAGACTGAAACCTACCCCGGGGTGCAGATAGAGGAAGCGCCCTGGTGGGGGACCACGGGGGCAACGCCCCGCTCAGAAAACATTAGCATTTTTAAACACACTGAGTAGCCTGTTCTGGCACCCAGAAGTAAATTACTGCCTTGGTAGTTGGTACTGACATGCAAGTCTTCAAAAATGAGGTTAGGCTGTCGCATGTGGCATATCATGATACATTTACTGTGTGTGCACCCCCCCCCCCCCTTTCTTTTCTTTGGCTGAAAGGGTAGGAAATTGGGCCGAAAATTGCCAAATGACTGAAAAACTGCTCACCCTGGTTAGGCACAACCAAAAATGGCAACAGAGCTAACAACGAGGGGGAAAAAGCTAGGAGAACATTGCTCCTTTTTTTTTTTCTCTCTCTTTAAACTGGACTCCTGCGACCGACTCTGTCAGAGTTGCAGTTTTCAGCGTTTCGGAGACCCTCAGAAAACCAGAGCGTGAGTTTGCAGTGACTTCATTGTGCTTTTGGTCAGTGAGCCGGCGAGACGCATCGCTACAGCGTCTAGCGGGTGTTGTGTGCTGCACGAGAAGACTAGCCACTGCGATCTTTCTCGCTCAGTGTCAAAACGCAAACTGAGCTGTGATATCAAGCTGCCCTTGGCTTTTATAGGGGTTTCAGGGACGCTGAAAAGTCTGTAATCGTGACAGAGTTGACTGTGAATTTTGCACAGTCGGATAGGTTCTTTAAAAAAAAATTAAACACACTGCTTGTGGCTTTTTGTTGAGCTCAAACAAGTGCTCAGCTACAGTTTCATGGTCATTGCACCTCACTACATACTGAAAACCTGCCTTATATACTCCAGCCGACTAATAGGCCCAAGGTCCTCCAACACGTCAGTATAGTTGACTCGCGCTCGAATCTTTGGGTCGATGTAGTAGGTTTCGAGGCCAGTTGTGCTTGAGAAGTCCCCTCCTGGATGTTGCGCACGATCGGCAACATCGGGGTTCACATCAGAGTGACTGTCCTTGTCCCGCCAAGCGAAAAGGGCTTTTGGTTGAGATGAGTCCCTGGAAAAAGAAAAAGAAAACAGAATAATTAGCAAGATACAAAAGATAAATAAAAATGAATAAAAAGATACATAATGATCTTTCGAAAGAAGAATGACGATCGCAGATCAAACGGTAATGATCTCCCTTCCAACCGACTTCCAGCCCCCAACCTCTCTCTCTCTCTCTGTCTGTGACACAAGACGATAGCTGTCAAAATGGAAAGGTCATATTTCCAAACATGCTTTTGTTACCCAGATGCAGAACGGTCAACGTCGGAGAAGATTCCAGAACCCATAATCCTGTCGTCTGCCAGAACGTTGGCCACCGCTTCAGCTGACAGCACCTTGTCACTCGGATATTTGTCCATCTGTCGCCATGGAAACGGAAGAAACGAAATAATAAATAAACGAACAAATAAATAATAATTTAAAAAATAGTGGAGGAGTTGTTGAACTCACTATACTCACGGTTTCCCGTCCTTTTTTCAGTTCAAGGGAGAAAACCATCGCTGTAGTCATATTGCAGGGAAGAAGTTGTTGCCCTTAAACTGCTAAAACTGCAGTGTGATAGCTGTGACTTTACACCGCATGTCTTTGGTTTAAACATTTTTATTCGTTGAAACCGCATGTCTTTCTGTTTTGTCACACGCCCATATTTTCACCCCTTGTTTGATGCCGCTCGTCAAAGCCGTCGTTATATACGTACGCGCACGTACAGGAACACCGCACTAGTAAACGCCGCCACTGATATTGATCCGCCACGTCAGAGTCGTGCTGGAACTATACATGTC
>JACVVK020000085.1:0-147500 GCA_018292915.2 Batillaria attramentaria
AGTGGGCACATTTCTCCGATTCGCAGGCAGGGTGTTTCATAAGGTTGACAAAATGCAATGTCTCTAGGGACACGAAACCTTATTACACTGATTGTGTGATTTGTTCTACATTACCAGCTGTAATATAAAGCTATATATGTCACATCAACAATCAAGACAAGAACAAACACAAGAGTGCCTTTACGAGGAAAAAAATATTCCTTAATTCTTACGACTGGATCGTCTTTGGCCAGAATGCTGACTCCGCGTAGCCACCAGCTAGCCGTCTTGCATCGTGTGGAGGCGACCATGTCGGCTGCTGGTGACACGTCCAACCCTCCGCTGTCAGTCACTGGGCTGGCTAGTGCCAGTGCTGACGCTCGCCTCGTCTTTGTCTTCGTGCCCATGACACAGATCGCGAGCAGCTTCGAGCCGGCCTACTCTCTCGTCGATCTTACGTCCAGGTGGGTCAAGTCAGGTCCTGTCTTCTGAATGTGGAGATGTTAGCAGTATTGGCGTTCAGTGTGCAGGTTTTAGGCTCTTTTGAGGTCGATGGCCTCGGAGAGAAGCACTTCCGACAGTGTGTCTTAAAACCTTGCTTTCGTTTTCCTACGGGGAGACGGTACAGTCCAGCGGTTGAGCAGTGGACTTTCAATGCTCCGGTCGTGAGTTCGATTCCCGGCTGGGGCCAGATATTTGTGCTGGCCCTTTTCCTCGTTGCCTCCTTGATATCAACCCTTTGTGGTGAAAATGACGTTCAAACCCTCTCTCTCTCTCTCTCTCACACACACACACACACACACACACACACACACACACACACACACACACACACACACACACACACACACACACACACACACACACACCTTTGCTTCCCTTCGCATGCAAGCCGGTAAAAACAAAACAAGACAAAATTTAATTCAATAAAATACAATTTTGGTCAGTAGATTTAGGTTATTCATTTCACCGAAATATTACCAAACAAAACAAAATTCACAAGAATATTTATAAAAAAAACAATCGTTGTTGACAGCAGCCTGCACCACCAGAATCTGTTAGACCAGACCCAGGTTATGCCTGGTGCTGACGCCTCTTATGTGTGCATGATGCAGGGTGTTCATCCCCCAACCCCCGCGCAGCAGACTGCGTCAAAGACCAACTACATTAGAGAGAGACACGCAGACGACAGGACGCCCGTCATTTGGTGAAGGCGGGACCAAAGAAGAGGCAGAGGCAAGGTCAGTGGACCACCTGAATCGCGTTTTATGTCGGCCAGAAATTTGTTCGTACACTATTTGAAAATGAATCACACAGGACGGGCATGCAGTGTGGTCACGATCACACACACACACACACACACACACACACACACACACACACACACACACACACACTTAAATTCTGAAGTATAGATTGGATTTAAACAAAAGGACTTATACAGCCATTTGTTTCAAGTACCCTATGGTCCAGGTATTTCGTACGTTACCAAGTCTCTCTCTCTCTCTCTCTCTCTCTCTCTCTCTCACACACATACACACACACACACACACACACACACACACACACACACACACACACACACACACACACACACACACACACTCTATATCACCACGTACACACGGACCAATCAGTCTTCAGTTTCATGTCCACGGATGTATCTGTTTCTGAACCGTGTGAACTCCTCTGCCTGTCGTGTGTTACAGCGAGTCTTTGGAGGAGTTGATTCCTGTTCTAGAGGAGGCCCCGCCCAGGGAACAGACGGAGACGGGCACCCAGACGGTGAAAACCCTGACCCACGGGACCACACAGACATGCAAGGAGCTCTTGCCTCCGGAGATCGTCTACGCGGAAACCGGGGTCGGCAGTCATTTCGCCATCTTGCCGCCCGAACCGGAGATGGGAGTGGGCAGCGAAGACGCCCTCTGGGAAGCCCCGCACATCGTCACTGCAGACGCCAGCGTGGGCAGTCAGCACGTGTTCCCCCCTACCCCGCCCGTCATGGTGGGCCGAGGGGTGGGCGAGAGCAAAGTGGATCCAGACCGAAAACCTCCCGGGACGAAACGCAAGACGGACTCCATCCACGTGACCAATGTGTCTACGTCATCCAAATCCACCGTGGTGGAGACCTACGAGATCGAGTACCAGCGTGAGGAGGTCCCGCACATTCCGCCCATGGTGGACGAGGCAAGAGGTCTCCCGCGCGGCTCACATCTCCAGGTCCTACACCATCACTCCTGGAGGCAAGAGAGTCAACGTGATGGAGGTGTACAGTTCCGACTCGGAGACGAAAATGTCGTCCAAGTCAGTGTCAACAAACAGATGCACGTCGCCTTCCTCTCGCGCCAGCACTCCGCCGGCCAAGGGAAAGAAGAGTAAAAGTTGTAAAAAGGCGAACAAGAGCAATTCTCGGAGTGCCAGCATCAACAGAGACCGACTGGCCATCAATCAGTCCATTAGGTCGCGGGCCACCGACTACCGGTCCACAGTCCGCTCCAAAGAGAGAGCAACGCGGGAGTCGGACGACGTAAGTAACAGTCACTCGCGCAGCATCAGCCTGGCGTCGGGCCGAGCCAACTCCATCTCACCGTATGACGACATCTCTAAAGAATGTCTGATCGGCAAGCTGTTACTGTCGGTCCACAGCCAGAAGGACGGAGCACGGTCTCCCACATACACCCTCTCGGATTCGGCGCAGTTGACGACGACACAATTCACGAGTGGCCAGACGACGGCAGAAAGTCCTCGTTGCCACAGGGACAGTCCTGGCTGAAGCCAACGCCTACCGCGAGAAAGCCTAACACCATAAAGCCTAAACACCGTGAAGCCTCGGACTTCAGATGGCCGAGTATCTCCTCGGAAACCCAGAGATAACTGTATGGATGTGATCACCTCGAAGATTCGGGAAACCGACAATGAGACGGACAAAGGAAGTAGAACACACCCTGTGCAATATGAAAATGTCTTCCGGCGTCTTCTTCCCCCGAACATCACCGCTGGAAGAAATGAAAGTCCAGACTGATGAAAGTGCGTCCCGGGCAAAGGTTGAGAAAAGAAAGACGGCCCTCACAAGGTCCTTGTCTCCGGTCGAATCTCCCCCTCAGAGACATGTAGAAAAGACAACTGCGATTTCAGCACACGAGGAACTACGCTACGTCTCTGTGGACGATCCGGGCAGTACGAGAAAAGCGCCCATACGCACTGATCCTGAAAGGAGAGAACACCACCAGAAAAAAGAATTTTAGCGATCGCAACTTCGAAAACTCTACAACGATGTGGTCTGACGTCATCGAAGAGTTGTCTGAAGTTCTCGAGCAGACCACGGAAACCGTTAGAGAGGTCTCTCCGTCATTCACAGACCCTAACGTGACCAACCGGAGGGCAGTGCTCAAGCAAACACGAGATAGGGCGTCAAGATTTTCCTCCCAATTTGGTGAATCAGTCAAGCAGTTCATCGCCCACAGTGAAGTCACAAAATCCGTGGAGCAGTACAAAATCATCACTAGCGAGCCTCCAGTTCAAGTGGAAATCCATGCCTTGGAAAGAACTTTCGTGGACGACAAGGGTACTGACGAGACTACGAGGCACTCAACTCCATCGTCCCCTGTGGGCGCCAGTCCCCCACAGATTGCAAAATCCAAGTCACGGCCGCCCTCTGTAAGTCCGGCGCCAGACCCTCTGTGTCCTAGGCAACGCAGCGCGCCCGCAACAGCAGGTCGTGTCGCAGAAGAGAAGCAGGAGTCACAGGAAGAGCCTACCTCTGCATCAGCCTCTGCGTCGCCCAAACCCAAGAGCAGAAAGAAGTCAGCATCACCACCGGCATCACCGTCAGCGCGTTCACCACCAACCATGTCTCCAGAAGCGAAGACTCGTGAGAAGGAATCCCCTCGCCGTCTAAAGACCCCGGTAACGGCAAGAAGACAAGGCGTGAGGGCAGATGGTACGACCGTTGTGTCTCCAGACCAAGGGAAGCACGAGGATGAAGTCTCAGAACAGCTGATGGCTCTTCATGGCGCTGACATATCTTCCTACCAAGCAGCAGTGGATTCGCTGGTACCACCATCACTGTCGCTATCTTCATCACTCAACCCACAGTCTGAAGCGTCTGCCGAGACAGCCGTCGGATCATCAGAGGTCTCCACTCAACAGCCTGGCACCAGGTCACCAGAAGCGGCGCCACGACAGCGCCGGCGATCACCATCTTCTGCCCGGTCAGCAGATGGTAGCGTCAAGTCACCCAGCTCGCGAGAGTCGTCATCGCGTTGTGATAGGTCGCCATCACCGACAAAGAGGCATTCACCACAACACCGTGGGGGGTCATCCACCTCGCCGTCACCACAACGTAGTGCAGTTTCATCGGTCTCACCAGCGCCGTCTGCACGGTCACCGGTTGTGGAAAGTGTTGCCTCAGCGCGGTCCTCACCGAGGCACAGTGTGAAATCACTGACCCCACCAGCGGTCTCCACACAACTTGGCGGGAAATCTGTGGTTTCCTCGTCCCTATCACCCCGCTCGTCGCCACAGCACAGTGCCAAATCGTCACCCTCACCGTTCGCTTCATTCGTCACCACAAGAAGTATACGGTCAAGCCTGTCACCCTCACCAGAGTACAGTGTGAAAATCGCTGGCTTCAGGCTCGTTGTCTCCACCTTCCTCACCACAGCACAGTGGAAAGTCTTCCCCCTCACCATCAACACAGCGCCTGTCTGTAACTCCGGAGTCACCAAAACGATCACCACGGCAGAGTCCAAAGATTGTGACCGCCCGGTCGCAGACACCTCACTTTTCCCCCTGTACGGTCAGTGACTCCAGAGTCACCGCAGCAGAGTCCGAAGAATGCGGCTGCCCTGTCACCATCACCTCGCTCATCACCAGTAGAGACAGTAACTTTGGATTCACCAAAACCGTCACCACAGCCGAGTCCAAAGAACGTGGCTGTTTTGTCACGCTCACCCCGTTCACCACCAGTACAGGCAGTAACTTTGAAGTCACCGAAGCTGTCACCACAGCAGAGTCCAACGTACGTGGCTACCCGATCGCCAGCACTTCTTTCATCCAAGCTCAGACGCCGTCACAAGCAGACGACACAAAGTCAGGAACTACACGATCACCGTCACTAGAGCGTGGTGTGTCTGCTATGCAGTCACCATCACCACGTATGCCACGGTCTTCCCCACCACAGGGGCCACGTCAGTGACTCCTCAGTCAAATCACCAGTACCGTCTCCAGAGCGTGGACAGACTGCTATGCGGTCACCATCACCACGTATGCCACGTTCATCCCCAACACAGGAGGCCATGTCAGTAACTCTGCAGTCAAAATCACCAGTGCTGTCACCAGAGCTTGGAATGACTGCTAGGCGGTCACCATCACCGCGTATGCCACGTTCGTCCCCACCGCAGGATGTCACGCCAGGAACTCCACAGTCAAAATCACCAGTACAGTCCCCAGAGCGTGGACTGACTGCTACGCGGTCACTATCACCACGTACGCCGCGTTTATCCCCACCACAGGATTCCAAGCCAGTAACTCCGCAGTCAAAATCACCAGTACCGTCACCAGAGCGTGGTGAACCTGCTACGCGGTCACCATCACCACGTGTGCCACGTCCTTCACCACCGCACGATGGCGAATCAGTAACTCAGCAGTCAAAATCACCAGTACCGTCACCAGAGCTTGGTGTGATTGCTACGCGGTCACCATCACCACGTATGCCACGTCCTTCACCACCGCAGGATGTCACGCCAGTAACTCCACAGTCAAAATCACCAGTACAATCACCAGATCGTGGAATGACTGCTATGCGGTTCATCTTCACCACGTGTGCCACGTTCATCCCCACCGCAGGATGGCACACTAGTAACTCCGCAATCAAACTCACCAGTGCTGTCACCAGAGCTTGGAATGACTGCTAGGCGGTCACCATCACCACGTATGCCGCGTTCATCCCACCACAGGAAGGCCATGTCAGTAACTCCGCAGTCAAAATCACCAGTACTGTCGCCAGAGCGTGTCTCACTGCTAGGCGGTCACCATCACCACGTATGCCGCGTTCATCCCCACCACAGGAGGCCATGTCAGTAACTCCTCAGTCCAAAATCACCATCACCGTCACCAGAGCGTGGTCTCACTGCTACGCGGTCATCCTCACCACGTATGCCACGTGGATCCCCACCACAGGATGTTGCCTCAGTAGCTTTACAGTCACCGCTGAGTATGATATCTGTAGCTACACGATCACCGTCACCACATGCGTTCCCACTGCAAGATGTCAAACAGCAGCTGCCCGTTCACCATCACCGTCACCAGAGTATACTGTGAAGTCTTTGACCACGAGATCACCACCACCATCACAAGATATGAAGCAGTCACGGTCACCACCATCGCCACCAGAGAAGTCTTTGGCCACACTATCACTACCATCGCAAGATATCCAGCAATCACAGTCATTATCACAAGGTACAAAGCCAGTAGTTACAAAGTCACCACCATTGTCACCAGGCAGGTCTTTGGCCACAAATTCAACCACTACCACCACAGGTTACCGCAACTGTAACTCCAAAGTCACCGACACCATCACCAGCAAAAGTCGGATCAGCAGTCTCACCATTCCTACCAGTGGTTTCCCCACGTCAGGGGCCAGACTCGGTGACGTCCACACGTAGGACCTCGCCATCGCCCACAGTCGATGCTGGAGTTCAAACTCCACCAGAATTTGAACATGACGTTGACAAGCGCCCCCCATCCACATCCAGGCGCTTCTCACCCAAGCGTCCACCAGGGGAAACAAAAGCAGCGGCTGTGTCTCCCGCTGGTTCGCCCCGTCTACGGCCATCTTCTTCACCACTCTCTGGACTCGGGTCTCCAAGACGACAACCGTCCGTTTCCTGCTAATCCGTCTCCTCTGTGTCTCAGTCCTCGTTCACCTCCCAAGCTTCCTGTCAAGTATGCTGTGGAGAACAAAATCTCCAAAAAGCTTCTCGAGACCTGGCCAATGACGTCACCACCACGGCCAAAACGTAAAGTGTCACCCAGTCCATCACCCAAACCGCCGTCACCTGAGGCGCTCGCTGCACTAGGTGCACATGCAAAGAGATGTGCCGCATGTGCAGAGAGATATCAGCTAACTCATCTATTAGCTTCTGAAACTGAGACCAAAAAGAAAGTCTCAAAGACATCTGTCAGGTGTTCGTCAAGGAGGTCACAATCAACGACCCCACCACCACTCAAGTTGTCCTTGCAGTCCAGCACGACTTCTCCCAGCGCACGAACTCCGACACCTCCCAACAGTGCTCCAGCGACGCAAGTCAACAGGTCAGCCACTCGTCTGTCACCACTGTCACCAGGAAAAGGGCAGAAAAAGCAAACCAAATCACCTACAAAGAAATCAAGGAGAACGCGTTCGCCTGTCAAATCAGTGTCCCAATCTGTCACAAGTCAGTCGCAGCCAGACGAGATGTCCCCACAAGATCCATTGGTTGTGTCGCCGATGACGCCGATAGAGTCCAGCCCATTTAACGAGTCACCTGAACAGACGCCGGACCAGGGCGAGAGACCCTCGTCTCAGATTTCTGAAGCGTCTCCTCGACAGGCGTTAGTATCCACATCACCAACTGCGTCTGCTCCACAGACGGCTCAAGGAGAGAAGATGACTTCAGGTGCTTCTGTGATGTCGGAATCCAGCCCCTCCACCCTGCCATTCACACCACCAGCACTGACATCGCCCACAGAGTCCCTTTCTGTATCGATTCCATCACCAGTGAGATCGGCAGGCGTGTCATCCCCAAGGCCTGAAGCATGTGAGGACGCAGTAGCCCAGTCCCCTGTAAAAGCTACATCACCCAAATCGTCTGTTTCACCGCCGCCAGAACAGGTCAAGCCGAGCACGGACGTTGAACTGTCGTCAGAAGGTGCAGAAAAAGAAGTTGAAGCGGCTGAATCTTCTTCAGGAACCACACAACAACCCTCACCACCTAAGATACTCTCCCTGCAGCACTTGGGCCCAGAAATGGGCAATGAACTGACAGTGCGAATAACTGCTCGATCAAAATCTGCGTCACCAACGAGACGAGCCAGCCCCCGGGCGTCTCCCCAAACTGGTCTAAAGGAGACTGTGGTGGCAACAGCTGTAGCTGCAACCGTGATAACGACGTTGGCTAAAGATCTAGAACTTTCTCAAACTGGGTGCGATGACGAACAGGAGAAAGTGCCATCCAAGGAGTCCTCTGTGATACTGGCGAGCCCACAGTACATTCTCCAGAAGACCAACGTTCCTCGGACTGGTGAGGTGCCACCAGTTGCAGTTGCATCGCTCATCTCAGTGAATCTACAGAGGAGACGACACCACCACCGCTGAGGAACAGCTCATTAACGCAGGAACCAGTGAATGCAGATCTGTACAAAATGGCTTTTATATCTCCATCTCTTTCCTCTAATTCTGGAGATTCACTTCTAGCAACACCCGTTGATCCGGCAGACACTGAAAAAGAAACGGCTGACAGCAGAGTGCTGAGTCAGTATCCTCTTGACCCACCAAAGCTGACGGAATGTTCCGGTATGGTAGTGTCACCTGGCACTACCCCCATCGCAAAACCTAGAGGACTGGCTGTCACCGTACTGAAAGAAGAGGAAGAACTGTCTACGGATACCTCAGTGGGGACACTGGAGACTTCTGAACATGAAGTACCCTGGAAAGAGCAGTCGTCACAACCCTCCCGTTTTCCAGAACCAGACTGATTTGTCCTCCACTACTCCACAACCGACAACAGGTCGAACTGAAGACGCCAGGAGATATTCACCACCGCCTTTTGTAGCTTCTCCTGGAAGACGAAAAACGTCCAGCATCACACCAGCAGCCTGTTTCACCAGCACTCAAATCTACTGGCCACAAAAACCAGTCCTTTTGAGACATCTGACACAGCACCTGCAAACACTTCCACGTCAGAGGATGCCTTTTCCTCACAGGCTTCTCTTATACGCGGACCAGCAGCAGAGAAAACATCATCTGGGTCAGTACGGTCCATGGGATACTCTATGTCTCAAAAGTCTCCAACATTTGAGAAGGAGTCAATGACGCTAACCACTGAGTCATCAGCAACTTCACAGGAAGCAAGACCAGAACCTCACCCAGCTCCTGCAGTCAGCTCTGCAGATCGGGGATCCTCTCGTCAGTTCAGGCCTCCTTCCCCAGGATCAGAACTTTCAATGACGTCCACCTTCTTTGGAACATCCCCTCCCTCAAGCTGCAGGTCAGCCTCTCCAAAGGGTTCCTTCAAACACCAGCCTGCGGTCAGGGTGTCACCAGTGAAGCCGCTGACAGATCCACCGGAGGCACAACGACGGAAGTCACCAGGAAGAAGCCCCAAAGCGTCCCTGATCGGCAAAACCTTTTCTGGGGCCACGGTTAGCGAACTGAAGGTGCTTTTGGAGAAGCAGAGAAAGTCTACCAAGGAACGGGGCTCTGAGACCCCGAGACCTGTGACTGACAAGGCAAACGATCTGATAAAGACAAGCACAGAACCGCCCAAAACGTCTTTCCTTCGTATGTTGGTCAATGACGATGAGACAGGCGCTGAGAGGCATGAAAAGCATGGCAGGTCTCATGATGGCGAAAACAAACTAAACATCGGGAACGCAAACAACACTGCATTTGAACGAGTGAACAAAAACACCGGCGGACTTCCTCTACCATTGGAACATGTCACAACTTCAGTGTACCAGAAACGAGTGAACGTTGATGGGCAGCCACCAAGTTCTAAGGTAACCATCACCCAGAAGAAGGTGAGATACACCGCAGAGCCTGTTGGTGCAAACCTGGAACCTGCCCCAGGTGAACAGTCTCCGCCAAAAATCCTCACCTTGCCTCCTTCATCACACAAGTCACTCCCTCAGCCAACTCCGATCGTCCCGGTGACAACAGGTCGCGCTGCTCAGCCCTCCCCGGGCTTCACGTCTGTCCAAAGAACACGAAGTGAAGAAGAAGAGCAGGCACTGAGGCAACCTGCACCACCATCATTTGAAGGCCAGGAGATGCCAGGCGAGGCCAAGGTGATCGGCACATCCCCGCGCCACTCGGGCCATCCTTCTCCCCACAAACAGGTCATCATGGACATGCTGGCCTTCGGCCACAACCCTAAGGCATATGTCCCACCAAGTCCACAGAGACACCCTGGTGGCAGAAGTCCAGGCAGGAGTCCTCAAATGTACCCGAATGTCAGGGGTGGTGTCAACAGCCTTCCACCACAGGTTATCCCATCTCCACCAAGTAGTCGTGCAGAAAGTGCTGGCATCAGCATGACCACACCAGAGGAGAGGGCGAGGATACTTGCTGCCACACGGAACAAGAAACGACTGTCTCCTAGACCAGGGTCTGCACCATACCCAACCGGTGTAAGAGATCAGACAGACAGACACCCTGCAAGAGAGAAGCGTTACCCTGGAAGAGAGCAGCCAAGCAGGCAGCCGGTGGCAGAGGTTTATTACCCATCATCCGGAGAAGACAGGTGGTCTACAGAAGCCCTTTACCCAGTCAGTGACCAAGACCAAGTGGTAAGGCAGCCTGTGCTAGGGACTTATTATCCTGGCAGTGACAAGGACGCGGGAGTCAGGCAACCAGTAGTAGGGGATCATTCTCTGCTGGGCAGAAGGGAACCGTCTCCAGCCCATGCCAGGAAAATGGACATTCTATCACGGCCGCCTCGATTTCCTATGTTGAATGCACATTCGTCGGGCGACTCATCTGAGGACTTCTCGGATTTCTTTGCCAAATATTTAGACGAGACTCAGAAACGAATATCACCACCACGCTCGCCCAAGAAACACTTGACTTCTCCTGCGCGATCACCACGGTCAGCACGATCACCACAAAGAGTGAAGACAGCCAGCCCTTCCCCACAGTCCAGTAAACGCCGTCCTCCTGATCCGTACGAGAGGTTAAGGCGAGCTTTTGAAAAACGACAAAGAAATCTAACACAGATCGTTAAACTCCCAGATATCTCCGAAAACAACCTGGCAGGAAGTTCCCGCCGTTCGGAATCTGAGGGAAGACGGGTCACTCCCACAACATCCCCAGGGTGGAGTCCCTATCCGTCTAATGTAGTTGTCTACCCTGGCATGAATCCACACCCCCAGCCCTTCGGCCACCAGCTGCACGCATACAGACACAGGCAAGGCCTGATCGGGGATTCCAGTGAGCTTCTAGCGTCCGTCAGGTCCCCTCCCTACCCACAGCCGGTGAACGCCCCGTACAGTGACGTGGCCAGAGACAGAAGCCGACGCAAGCAAGGCAGGAGGGTCTCCTGGAACGACGACCACAACAGGCTGACGGAGAGGCAGCGTTTGGTGGAATCCAAGAATCAGAATGCTGCAGGCACGTCAGAGAGTGCTAGTACTGCTGTGGAAAGTGAGGGCTTCGAGAGAAACGAATGTCACCACAATTTCAGACGGACAGCTCCCAGGTAGCGGTGGAAATGTTGGAAGGGGTGATTGGAGTGGAGGACAGCCTTCTAAAGGCATCTCTCCTAGGGCAGAATTTTCCCCTAGTCATTACAGTGCGAGGGCGAGATCAAAGGAGCCACGCATGACTGAAGAGTTACAGGAAAGCGCGGTTGAGCAGAAGATAAAGAAACCAAACATTGAAGCCTCTCAGTACGTTCAGAACACAAGGAGACTCGTCAAACACTTCAACGCACTAGGTGGAGGAGGAGGAGGAGGAGAAGGAACTGTTTCAGATGTGGAGTTCTCACAGCGCAGGACACAGACAAAGCAATGCACTGTCAGGCAGAATGAAACAACCACTCACGCCTCAACGGAACAAATGCAAAGGAGACATTTTAGACACAGCCAAGACTTGACGCTCGACACCCAAGAGCAGCGTATGCAGAAGGAATACACGTTTCAAGACAGGAGACAACGCGTCAGTATGCTGGAGGAACGGCAGCAAAGCCAAGAATACATACTGAAGAAGAGCCCACGTACTGCGCTGTTCTCTGAGCAGCGTGTAGCACCAAACGCCACCTCCACAACCAGCCAGTCATCAGATGGGCCCTACGCTGTGCAGGCCAAGCGAGCAGACAACAATCAGAATAGAGCATGGTCTTCATCCGAGTCTCTCAGTGACGTGGAACAACCAGGGGAGAATCAAATGGAGGAGAGTCCAGTGAAGGGCAATCCGCTGAGTCTTTCAGAAGAACTCCGAAATGCTGGATGGTCGCCTGGCGGTCTGCCTTCCAAAGAACCCCCAGCACAAGGTGACCAGGTCGTCAGTGGCAATGTCCGAACTGTGGAGTTTGAGGAATGGACGGACGAAGAGGGGTCCCTGCCTTGTGACTGTCTCCCCGGCAATCACCTGCATGATGTCAACGAGAGTGCAAACTCGTCCTCTCGCCTTGGTAAAGACAATGGAAGTTCCTGTGAGGACGAATGCGTGAACTGGGACAGCAGGTTCTACACGCCCAAAGATATCACCGGCGACACCGCTATCGGTGCAGGATCAGATGAGACCAGCAGGCATCACCACGTGAAGATGTCTACAAAGACATGGCGTAGGAAACGGGTCGTGCGCCGCGAGCAAGACGAGGAAGACGGCAACGTGCAGTATTACTCCTTAGAGGCGCACGATGACCTGCGAGGCGGCTGTACCGACAGCCACAATGGTTCTAGACACGGAACCACTCCACGTCGTCGGCGCCGTCACAGGAATGATGACAACGACAACATCAACAATTCAGGGAATGACAACCCCGGGAACACTCCATACAAAACCATTCCCAATGACACTGCTGTGGAGTATCCACTGCCTCACAAAGTGACCGATGACCCGTGTAAGGGAGAAGTAGCCGGGGCTATCGGTGGAACGAGTCCACATGAAAGTACTCGGCGCCATGGAAGCCTTGGTGCCCTGAGTTCTTATCCCCGGACCAAACCCACCATGTTGAGGAAGCGGAGGAGTTTCGGAAGGTCCTATCTATCCAGAATCATGTCTCGGCGCCAGGGAGATGACAGTGATGGCCATGGGTCTGGCGCGGTTGGTCACCAGAAGCCGTCTTGTAGAACTAAATCAGAGGACTACACGGAGAGACCTCACGCGTCCAACACCAACAGGCGAGGAGGGCTAGACATTTGCCACGAATGCGGGCCCGTACCCGGAGACTCGAGAGCCAGCGAATTTCTGCCGGCACAGAAAGGGTTGTACGCACAGGCTGCCTATGACCGGGCGAGTGGGCTCGTCTACTTCAACACCCACACTGACGGAGAGTGCGCGTGCACTGTAGTGGACGTGAATGCTACTCGTGGTCTACACGACAGGCGCTTCATTCCGCGCGCCTTCACGGAGGAGACTGTGAGGTACGAGGATCAGAACGATGAGAACGACAACTTTTCCCAAAGCTCCTCACAAGCAGAACACGAGGAGAGGTGTGAGAGAGACGAAGATCGGACCGATTCAATCTCCAGTTATGAGGTTGGTGAGGTTTGGGGTTCATCCCAACAGTCAAGCCAGAGCTCAGTTCCATCCGCCTACAGCGACGACGTTCACTGCAAGCTACACGAGGAGGCCTACAACCCGGAGAGAGGGGACGGCGACGTGGATCGTGGCTTCTACAAAGAGCGAGAGGCACTCACTAAAGGGGCGTGCGTCATGGACGAGAAGGGCCGACAGAAAGAGGCAAGTTCCTACTCCACGGCCGAGTCCCAGGCGTGCGAGCCGAGCGAGACGTGCCCGCCCGACGAGAACTTTTCCAGGGCCACCTACACCGCGTCCCCTGTGTCCGGCAAAAGCAGCGCCAACGCCCGAGGACCGTCCACCTTCACTGTGACAGAGTCCATGGTACAAGCCTACGGCTACAACCCCCTCACCGTGTCCCCGTTCACTGCCCGAGGCTACCCGCGCCTGGCGCACGACGAGAGCAACTTGGACCACGTTACTGTGCCGTTTGTCAAGCGTAAAGCCCTCATCTTCCTGCGCTCTGACAAACAGGAGTTCGTGGAGGTGGGGCGAGGCACGTACGGCTGTGTGTATCTGGCGCAGGCCACCACCCGCCGGGGAACAGCGAAAGTAGTGGTGAAGGTGAGACACTGTGATGACTCTTGGTTCACACTTGTCTGGTGGTCTTGTGTCTCGCTGTGTTGCGAGTTGGTGAGGTGTGGGGTTGTTACGAAGTCACGTTAGTAAGATTTGTGGCAGCTATTCTGGATAGTTTGACAGTCCTTCACGCACGCACGCACGCACATTCACACACACACACACACACACACACACACACACACACACACGCGCGCGCGCGCGCGCGCGCGCGCGCACACACGTCTACATCATTTCTGAACAGTGAGACAGGCCCATGCCACTTTAATCCCCGTTGCTACTTACCCTGTGGCAGGATTTCTTCACCGACTCGACAACGTGGGAGCTGATCGTGCACGAGGCCCGGATGTTGTCCTACTTACAGGACACCGGGGTCATCCCACACTTCTACGGACTGCTGAAGCGGCGGTCGCTGGGTGATGATTACTCCCTCATCATGCAGTACTTCGGACAAGGTTAGCGGCCCGATCCTACCCTAGCCCGTGTAACGTCTTTCTTTGTTCACCCGTGAAGGGGATTTAATAAAACCCCCGGAACGACTCTCTCGTTGAGGGTCCGGCGGCCGGAACCAGACCACCCCCTGCCCGCTATAAAAGAGCAAACCGCTGCACACCAGTAGAAGCCACTTCAAGCCACTGTTACACAAAGCGTGGGCCCAAGACCGCTGCAGATTGCATGATAGTGGCTTGAAGTGACTCCTAGTGATCTGAGGATTTCAAGTAATGCGATTTTTTTGCACTGATGGGCTTTTGAGAGATATATTCGTTGTCGAATTAGCAGGCGCAATGAAGAGTCTGCAAGTACCGTCTGAGGTTTCAAACGTACCCTCTTGAGTCTTGAATATCGCCTGGCTTTTCTGTCTTCTGACCACGATAGGTTTGCATTTCCTAACCTCACTCTTGCTGCTGTCCCATCCCCATCACCCCCCTCTTCTTCCCCCCACCGTCTCATCACCTTCCTAGTCTACTGTATGAGTGTCTGGTGTAGACGAGAGATTTACCATTTGTTATCACGCATGTTTCAGGGAAAACTTTGCACACGGCTCTCGTGAATAAAGAAGATTTGCCAGCCCTTATATGGCAGGACGTTGCCTGGCAACTGGCACGTGGACTTCTGTTGATTCATGAGCGACATGTGCTTCTCAATGATCTCAAGGTGACTGTCTGACCTCGTTTCCAAGCTATTTATATAGATACTCAAATTACCATGTGTGTGTTGGGTGGGTGGGGGGGGGGGCAGTCTCAGCCTTCAGGGAATGCAAATGAACAGCTAAAAGTTCACTCTCATTCATGTTTCGCGGCCCGTTGCAGGGCGACAACGTCTTGATTGACATGAGACGCGAGCGGAAAGTGATCAAGTACATCGACCTTGGCATGGCCACATACCGCAAGGGACTGAACTTCCACCTGCCTGAAGACCAGATGTCCAAATTCAACTTCCTCGCTCCAGAGGTCAGTCAAGCGGAACTGGTCGAGTTCTTGTACATTTGAAAGAATGTTTTCTAGCATTTTGATATCCTCAGAAAACTCCTTTGTCTGTGAAATTAGGGTTGAAATTGAAGAGTATAATAATATGCGAGTATTGCGGTTAAAAAAAAAAATCCAAAACGTTTTTTGTTTTTTTTAATGCCAGACGTGGGTAAGAAATCTAAATAATAAAAAATAAAATAAATGTGTACCCTTCATTTTGCCCTATCCTTCTCTCATGTCCCTAAACGCCATTGAGCACTCTTAGGGTGGAGCAAAGCGCTATATCACATCATCATCATCATCAAATTTTGTCAGTCCCTAAATTGCTTCTTTGCATTTCCTTGTCAGTAATCCACGCCGCCTTCTTGAACAATTACTAGGGCTTCATTTTCCTGCTGTAAATATATCTGCCATTGCAAACTATGGTTGGTATTTATGTAGCGTTAACTCGATTAGCTACGATAAACGCGTTGAGATAAATGTGGGCGTATAGCAATAGAAACTCCCCGTTCTTGTACACCCATTTAAATCTGAATTCATTTATACTAGCTAAACGGGGCTTCATGAATATCATCACGCACCTGTTTACTAATAGGAAGAATGTTGATGTGCAGGTGCGAGCTGGAGCGTTCACGTCACCCATGTCTGACGTGTACAGCCTTGGCTACCTGCTGGATCAGATCAACCGCCTGGCCAAACTGCAGGCACTACACGAGACGAGTCAGAAATGTATGGATGATCTGCCTGCTGACCGCCCTCACCTCCCTCTAGTGGTTGAGGCGCTTCAGATCCAGTCCGACGTCCTTGCCGACGCAGCAGCGGCTGAGGCCATGAACTGAGTGGCGTCACAGCTAGTGTCGTCAGTGACGTCACTTTTAGGTTATCGGCTGCTGGTTACCTCATGAATTGTGACATCAGGATATGCGTCATCCGACCTGTGACCTCACTCGTAGTCTGTTTTTATCCCTAGTGTTAGGACTCTCAGTGAAGTCATGTAACATTCCTTCTGAGTGACAGCACAGTTCACGCCATTTAACATTCCTCCTAGGTGACATCACAAATGACATCAAGCAACATTCCTCGCGGGTGATGTCACAGTAAACGTCATGTAACATTCCTCCTAGGTCACATCAAAAAGTGACGTCAAGTAACATTCCTCCTAGGTCACATCAAAAAGTGACGTCAAGTAACATTCCTCCTAGGTGACATCACAGTTGAGTCAATTCATGCAGACAGTTCCAGTGACCTCAGTGGAACGGCATTTTCTATGCTAAAGCCGTTTCCATTTTGCCTTGCGCTTATACTGTTGACAGAGACCCCAATACTTTGTCAATATGTGAGTGTGTGTGTGTGTGTCATTGTGTGAAGTTTTGTTTGTGTTGTGGTGTCATGGGTGTTAAAAAACAAACTGGTATCACAGGTGTACTGGTTTACAAAGGGAAGCTATCTGAATGGAATGAAATGAAATGGAGTCCTGTATTTATGGAGAACATTCATGTATGCAGTTTTTTGTTTTTTTTTCATCAGATGTAAAAGCTGCATCCCTTGATTTTCCTATACAGCCATGTGTGTGTGTGTGTGTGTGTTCGTGTGTGTGTGTGATGTAAATTTGTGGCATTTCTCAAAGGGTGGGTTTTTCATCCTTCATATGGCATTCGTAATTGATACGGTTTGGTAATTCATTTCTATATTACTTTAATTCAGTATTATCCTAGCGGAAGTCAAATTACATACATAGATACACACATGGCCAACTAAGCTGTAGAGAATTTTGAAACACTTCATGAAATGCTTTTGTACATTGAGTTTCTTGTTTGTGCTTGGCTGAATTGTTCCTTCTGAAAAATTATCAAATTCGTGAGCATTTGATACTGAGCAACATCTGTCTCTCAACAGACTAAAGAATAGTTAGCCTTGAAGTCAGTTTACTCACTTTTTTCCTCCAAACAGTATTACATGTTGTGGCCTACCTCAAAATGTCTTTCAGCAAGAAGTGATATTTTGTACATAGTTGTAGTGTTTCTACCATGTAATGCATGCATGCGTTGGTTGTATATATCAAATATTTCAAGAAAATGTATACTGGAAGACCAGGTAATAAATCTTTAACTTGGACAATTCTGCCATTTTTTTTTTTTCATGGTTGAGGGGAGGAGCAAACACTTTGATGTTGATGTTGCAGAATGTCTGAAGTAGGATGCAAGATTCAGTGATAACTGGTGGGATAAAGACTTTGTGCACTGGATGAAAATTTGTTGATTTCTTTTCAAACTGATGGTCCATTTTTCATGTGTATTGCTGAGTTTGCATTATGGTCAGGTGTAAAATTATGAGTTGTTATGCTGTTGACAAATTACACACACACACACAGAAAGCAAACTGTCTAACACACAACATATTAATGAGGAAAACATCTGATTTATTGTAACAAGAAAATGTGTAACAAGAATGTCGTGAAAGGACAAAAATCCACTGCTGCATACATCCCTACCTTACCTTTGAGTAACCCCCCCCCCCCCCCCCCAAAAAAAAAAAAAAAATAAAAAAAAAAATAAAAAATTGTTTCCTCTTTCCTCAACTGACCTCTAACCTCTAAACACACACATTTCTAAACTTGATGTTCAAATATACACCTACATACATGATTCCTTTCGAAGAATGATTATAAATCTAGACAGTCAAAATCATCATAGTGTAAAAATTCATAGAAAGTTTTATCCTAAGTGGAAAGTGGTGGGGATGCCTTGGTGCGGGGAATAGGGAAGAACAAAAATAAGCCCCCGCCCCCCCCCCCCTCCCAAAAAAAGTCTGCCTTGGCACTGTCTCTTCATTAAGGCAACTAAACATTTAAAACAAATATAATTATGCCTCTTTCCTTGAGTGATTGGAAATGATTAAAAATAATACTATAAGAAAAACAAAAACTACTCCTAGATCTACCAATAAAGGCAAATAAACAAAAAGAAATGAAATCACCACTTTGTATTGCATCGCGGGTCAGGGTGGAGAGTATTACAGAAGGCACAGAGTTCAGTGAGAATGGGATGGAATGGGTGAAGATACTTGCAACATGTGGTCCACAAACCCTACATCCGACACGTGAATCCCTCGCACCATCCCTGTATACCTCAAAACAAACAACAGTTACTTAGAATTTACACAAAAGTAAAACAGATTAAGTAGGTAAAGCTACACTTGCTGGATTGCCACATTTTACAGTTCAGTCCACGCAGAACATCAATGTTGGCAATTGAGGAAATCACAGAGACGTAACATACACAAACACCAAATTACAGGTCCCTTTCAGAATAATCTCCTAATGTTATGACATGTAATCAGTTATACTTACAAACTATTTCTGGTTCTCGACGTCATGGGGTGGGCAAGTGTATGGGAATTTAACATTCTTTTCCGCCATGTATGGGAGACATCAAAGAAGTGGTGAAAAGGATGTTGTTATGACAAGTCTGGTAAATCTGATTAACAAATGTACAAGTTACGACTATTGACTACTTGCAAGAACAACCAAAATAGCAAGGTGGTCCTTGATTTTGAGTGCTTCATGAGAAATGCAAATCAGTGCACAGTAAACGTGAAAAACGTGGCTTCATTTCATACAGACCAAATCCAACTACCAGTATACCATTGTGATGATGGTGACAGAGTAGTGATTTTTTGTGTCCTTCAACCACCAAACATGAGTCTCTGTTAAAAATAAAGTCACAATGCTTTTTGATTTGATTCAGGTAACCACACCCTACTAATTTCAGGTTTCCCAGACAACACTACAATAAAAAAATTAAAAAAAAACTTAATTATCACACACTGTAAGGTTTTGCCACCTGAAAAAGTCCAACAAACCATATTTTCTGCCATTTAGTATTTTCTAAAATGTAAAAAACTGTCATATATTCACTGTACATATATGTTAAAGCCAAGTCAGAGATACTTCTTTTTATGAAAGGTTACACAGTCATTCTGGGATACATCTACTCAAACAGCACCAATGAATGTTTTCATGACAAATATTTGAGCAGAGAAACAAAACTTATTTCTCACCTCCATAGTCATAGCCAGTAATTTGTAGCTCAAAATATGCAAACATTTCCATCCAAACCAAACAAGGAACAACTGGCTGCTTAATAACGTATGTAATTTACACACTAAAAACAATCATTTTCAAAAAGTATGAACACAAGGTTACTGAGTAGTAGTCAACATTTGAAAATATTCTTTACAAACAAAATATGGGTGTGGTTTTATCACACTGAGCAAATACTATGAGTGAGCGAAACAGATTATCATGATTCACTTTTGTGACCATAGTCAACGACAGATATGGTTTCAAATAATGAAAAAAAAACATCATCATCTTTTTGCCTTCACTCCGAGATATTTTTATGTGTATATTTATATATATACATGTATATGCAAAAAACAGAAAACACAGCATATGAAGAGACAATAAAAAATTCACACCCAAACAAAAACTCCAAACAAATCGACTCACTTACTCAGGAACTGATCAAGTGTTTAGTTTGAAAGCTGAGAAGCATATGGTGTATGAGTAGTATCGAACTGTGTTTTTGTTTGTTACTTTTTGTTTCCAACAAACTGGTAAGTGTGTAGAGAATTGCATGAGCTTTTTCACAGCAATGCACTGCATGTGAGCAATAAACAGATCTGAACTCATTGTATATATTCACCCTGATTGTGGCTTCGTTCACTGAAGAAAACAGAAACGATATAAATTTTGATTCATTCACAACGCAAAACAACCAATGTAAGAATATACTAGGCAGTATAGCCACATTTCTGTCCAATAACTACTGTAAACACTTTGGACTTCAGCAGAACAAAACAGGCTTACAGTTGGCCCCAAATAATCATTGAGCACAAAGTACTTGAGTAGCTGAAAAACATCAATTAACTTGCAGATAGCCCTATAATTATAAAAGACAAGTGTTTACTCATCATCAACACACTTACGGTAGCAGTTATGTCTCAATTTGCATAAGACTATTCAAAATGGTATCTCCAAAATCAAATAGTCATTTCTTGTATATATATATATATATATATATATATGTATATATATATACGGCCTCACTTTCAATAATTGTAAACATTGTGCCATGGCCAGAGATTACACCACCGGCAAACAAACGAATGGCACAAAAAGCTCTGTACAGATCGCATAAATGAAAATTCCAAATCCTTGATCAAGTTGATGGCAGTCTGCAGTATCTCAATGGGAGCAAACTAAAGACTCTACAAAAATGAAAGATTTTCTCTGGTGAAATATTATTCAAAGCCAATATAAATGAAGTTTAAGACAACCGTGCTTTAAACAGCTGCAAATTACAACCTAGTATGCGAGTACGAATCTGTCACAAAGGCAAATGTAGAAGGGCAAAAGTTCAGCTTCATACTTGGCACATATTAAATGGCACAATTTCAATGAACTGTTTTCTGGCACACATTTTTGCACAGATTTTCCTTCAACTTTACGAAGATACAAGCCACTGTAGAAAGTTTGTAAAATCACAGCATGCAAAGACAGCCGAGTGGGATTGCATAGCGAATATACAGTTGGAACCACAAAGTAATACGGGATGGCCGCTAGTACGCACTTAGCACCTTGTCGCAAAAACTGGTATGTTACTGCATCATTAGCTGTGGTTTTCACAACCTGCTAGGCCGAGTCCAAGATGACAAGACAACTGATCTCCTGTCCAACTTAAAGCAATGTACACTATTTGAATGTCAACACAGATGTCACCTCACCATGTGTGCATTCCTTTGTATTGACCATTCACTTTACCAAAGACTAAACCATTGTTCACTTCAAAGGAAAAGCTTCTCGTATGGATGATGAAGCTGGTGTGAGCAACTGTCCCATTCACAGACGTAAACAGATAGACGCACCGCCGCACGCTGCCACCGCTGCTTGCGAGTGTCACTATCGCGGCCATCTTACTAATACCAGAACTCAGAGGCTCTGTGTATAGGACGCCTCGTTCGAAATACAAAGTTCTTTAGAAAGACGTCATCAGAAATGTGACGTAAGATAAAGCGGACCAATGCTATGCGCACTATGTAAACAGCTGATAGCGACTGGCCAATGCTATGCGCGCTATGTAAACAGCTGATAGCGTCTGGCCAATACTATGCGCGCTATGTAAACAGCTGGCACTTCCAGGTACTGGCAACATGGCGGTGTCACTTTTCCGGCACCGCGGTGTGTCTATCTCTATATGTCTGTGGTCCCATTCCATACCAGCATGACTGTAACAATTACTGGGCACAAGCACCGTGACAGTGACCATTCTGGCTGGGTTTCATATCAACTCTGGACATCGGTAATACACCGATTCAATTTTGAAATGTCTAATGTCTCACCCTTTGGAACACTCTTCCAAAACACATAAGGCACATAGATTCCATCCCCACCTTAAAACTGTACTCAAAACACACTTGTTCTCAGCTCAGCAGCAATAATAAGGGACTGACAGAACTCTGTCTGTGTGTGTGTGTGTGTGTGTGTGTGTGTGTGTGTGTGTGTGTGCCTGCCATAATTGCTGTCTTTTAATGTTCTCACTGGCATATTAGTTTCATGCCATTTTATTTTATTTTTATCTTAGTTTTGTTAACACTGTGAGCTTGCTGAGTATAAGCACTATACAAACACCCATAATCATCATTTCTTTCTCGTCCAAGCGGACATGTATATATGTCCTATCATTTCTGCGCCATTTATTCATGATTCAGGACAAATGGCCCACACTTCTTTCAGTCAACCTGGGCATTTGTCCTGTTATAGTACTATATGAAGCCTTGTGGTTCTGAAATTGTACTTTGTAACAGCAGATGCACGTGAACATTAACAAAGATACAGGTCAGCTGTGCATTTGAAACTCGAACAGACACAAATACATTCAACTGACAATTTATAATACTGTAATTTGTAGAAACACTGAATACTGTTATACTGTGCACCTTAGATAGCTGGTTAATACAATCATGTATGCGTATCAAACTTTAGTGCCCAAAAACCCCAAACTATTCTCACAGTATCATCTTTCGTTGTCACTGAAATAACTCGGTTTCTGCCACTGTAACAAATCATTGCATAAAACTAAGCCTTAAAAAAGCCCAACACTGAAATACTTTTCAGTAAGTCTCGAAAAAGGGACATAACATCTTTGCTGAAAAATGCTGTTCATGATTGACACCAGTACGTAGCTTGCATGAAAAGATTATGAAAGTGTACATGTACTCATTCAATTTGTAAGGATGCTTAGATCTTAAAGAAAAGCGGTTAAAAATTGCTGAAGTTATTCCCCAGTTTTGACAGACAGAGTGACTTCTCTGTCACCACTTTCACTGCGGTACCGTCCTCTGTTCTGTTGAGATTCGGCTACAACATCCGCATTCAGTCGGATCTGAAGGGGCTCAGCATCCACCCGCATCTTCATGTGATCCGCCTTCTTGTTCCTCAAACGGTTCCTCAAGTCATTCTCACCCATTTCTCTGTGTTTGAGACGATTCCGCAGATCAAAACTACTTATCCTCCGCCTTGAGTTCTTGTCTGACAGTTCCACAGTGTTCTCTTGCATTCCGTCCACATCATCATAGGAAATGAAGTCTTCATTCGCAGCATGAATCAACTCAGTCTCTTGTCTGTTGTAACCGCCATCCCATCCAGCTTCCCCTCTGCAGTCGTCGTCAAACTCCTCCGGATAGGAGTCTCCACTGTTGTAGAAAACCTGCACTTCATCAGAGCTGTTGGCAGGGTTGAGCGTGTCATGCTCTCTCGACTGATATCGCTGCACATTTCTGCTCATGAATGTTTTCCCTCCTCCATGCACCATCTTCCCTCTGTAGTAATGTGAGCCGGACTTGCAGTCACGGCTAGTTTCTGACAGGTCTTGTTTCAATGGGTCTCCGTTTGCTTCCAAGAAGTTCTGCATATCAGCTTGTCTGTCACGAAAAGCCCTGTCAGCATGTGCAGATCGGCAATACGGAGACACTTTCCTTGATTTTGAACTTCTTTCGTGTCCAGAATACTCTCTCGTATCATACCTCCTTTTTCTTGAGTGCTCCTTGTACGGTTGTCCATGATCCCTGCTCCGCTTGTCAGATTTTCGCTGACGCTCACTGTGACCAGTCTCTTTTCCTGGGTCAACAGACATCTCAGCAGGAGTGTTTGATCTACTGTGTATGAACTGGTTGAGCAGTTCGTTTACTGAACCATGCAAGGCATCAATATCCCGCATCCCAGAGCTGATGTCATCGAGACTGCTGTTGGCAAAGTCACGATAGTCGGTCATGTGTGACATGTCTTTGCTACCGGAGCGGAATCGGTGTCTCTGTCTATCTCGGTGTCTGCTTCCCTTCATTTCATTTCTATCACGTACATCAGGTTCATTCCTTTCACTGCTCCAAAATCTCCGATTCTCTTCATAATCTTCTGTCTGACTGAAACTGCCAGCGGCAGCAACATCCTCACCAGGTGATGAGGTCAGATTAGGTGCTCTTGTCTCAGGTGAACTTGACATGACCTTGAACCTACCTCCTGAACGGTCTTTCTGCATGTTACCATGATGACCTGAAAATTTTCCTCGGCCATTTGGCCATCTGCCACGCCCTCTCCCTGTGCCTTGTCCTCTTTGGTGCTGTATCTTGCGGTCTCCGTATGTATCGTTACTTTGGCCCTCGCTGTCAAGGGCCTCCTCTGGAAATGGCTGTTCTTGTGGGCTGTGAAAACGTCTCCCAGCCATGTTCCACAGACCACGCTCTCTAACATGATCTGCATTTCTTGACGATCGGTCTTCAGCAAGTTCCTCTTTGTGGTGAGGTGTGGTGTTACGCTGCCCTGAGCCGTCCCTTTCACTTGTGATGGCCGTGCTCTCACCGTAACGTCGACTCCATTCCGCGTAGTTATCACACTTCTTGGCACAATTGAAACAGGTCCTCTTACTGCCCATCCCACAAGCACAAGCGGTGTCTAGATCTTCGTCATCATCCTGGGAATGGTGACTGGCGTTCTGTCTTTCACTTGCATTTGTGACTATTTCTTGTGATGTTGCAAGACACTTCATGTCTCTCTTGGCTGAAAAAATGAGGGTCCTGCTGAAATCATCATCTTCTGGAGGTGAACTGGACAGGCCGAAGTCCTTGCTGCTCTCCGTGACATTGTTGTTATCCCCCTGATACTGTTTCCACTGTCCATAGTTAGCAAATTTCTTGAAAGGTTCTTGCACCCTCTTTGGTACTCTGTTGTAGCCGTTAGTCCGACCTTGGCTGCTAACGCGTGTCGCTGCATCAGGAAATGAGCCTATAGCGTCACAGCCAGTGGGTTGGTTCGCGGTAAATGATTCCTCAGCAGCGAGAAAGTCATCACCATGAACATTCTTTGGAAGGAAGTCTTGTCTTTTTGTGTTTTTCTCACCACAAAAACTCTTCTGATCCCAATCCTCTGTCGAATCAATCCGCTCATACTGTGTAGCGTTTCTCCCTCCAATGTTGCGGTCGCTCTCATTGTGGACTCTCTTCCCATTTTCAAAATCGGTGAATTTCTTCCCGACCCCTGGTTGCACGTTGCTGGAGTGCCTGGTTGAACGACGGGCACGCTCTCTTAGACCTGCTCTGTGTGGACTTCCTGTTGGGCTCGTCTGCCGCAGCCGTTCTCTGCCATAATGACTGTCTCCCCTTGACTGTTCCCTGCTTGGGTAGCTGTCAGCCTTCGAATTTCGTTCAAATGACCTGTCTCCATTGTCAAACGACCTTTCTCCCTTGTCAAATGACCTCTCTCGGTTCTTAAATGACCTCTCTCCTTTGTCAAAGTTCTCAGAGGCACGACCGACTGAACCATCCCTTTTTGAAAAGTTTCCAGTTTGGGAGGTTCTGTTGTATGATCTGCCTTGCCTGAAGCTACCCCTGGCTTGAGAAGTTTGATATGATGACCCGCCTCTCCTGTGACTGTCATTTACACCAGACTTACGATCATGTGACCGATTCCTCCTGGTGAAACGTGTTTCTTGTGAATCTCGATCAAATGGTCGGCTGCCAGTGCTCTGTGTTTGGAAGCTGTGTTCCAGTGATTTGTCTCTTTCCTGAAAGTCATCAGTGGGACTTGAGTGATCACTCCCAACTAAATCCGTTTTCCTTTCATAATTGTCACGTCTAGACCTACGCTCACGTACATCCCTGCTTTGGTCATCACCATGTGAGTGGAAATCCTCTGATCGTTTGGAAAGTTTTTCGTCTCCTCTTTCTGAGCTTTTCCTGTCTCTCGAATGACTGTCCTGCCCCTGAAGACAAAATCTGTCAAAACCTGAGGGGGATGTAACTCCTCTTGACCTCTGCAAAGACCGGCCACGTCCTCCCTTTATCCGAGTGTAATCACGGCGAGGATGTGGTGACTCCTCCAAAAAATCATTGTCGTTTCTGTGTCCAGCAGGTGAGTAAGAACTTGCCTGTGGAGTCGAGCAGCGGCTGTCGCGACGATCCTGATGTCGTTCATCTGGTACTTCATCAGTACTTACATCCTCGAAATCATCACTGCGCTGGTTTGCCTCCATCATGTCCATGTCGTCCGGGCTTATGCTCTCAAGGGTGCCATTGAGCTTTTCATCAGGGGTTACTGGTTCTAGATTTTCCAGGGATGTGTGAACACGGGTGTGAGGGAGGCTCGGGTGGACGCCTCTGCTATTTCCGGGTGTTCTGTCTGGGCAGAACTTCACAGGGCTGATGTCCTCCAGGCCAGGTGAGTGTTCCACAACATCTTGGTCTCCTGGCTGACCAGGATAGGCGTTTGATTCTGTTCTGTTTCTGTACGATCCACGATGCGGAAATGGTGACAGTGGATCTCTGAAGAGTGAACTCCTGGCACTGAAGTTAGCATCACTGTGGTGGGAACTCGCCTGACTGAAGCTATCATCCTTGTGATGCGAACTCCTGGGTATGAATCCATTGTCTTCGTGTTTCATCCGACTGCTGCTGAACACCTCCACACCTCTATATTTCTGATTGCCCCTTGACCTAGGCATGCTCTCCCTGCAAGTTTCGCTATGCACGCTGCTTTTTTCCACATCTGAATTCCAGTGGTCATTCCTCCTAGCACTGTGCTGATGTCTTGAATCCTCATAAAGATTCCTCCGCTGTCTGTAGTATTCTCCCTTGTCCCTGTAGTGATCTCCCTTATTTACATGGTAATCTCTCTTTTCCCTGGGGTGACCCCCTTGGTACCCAGGGTTGTTGGCACGGCCGGTACGCAATTCTCCAGAAGCGTGATTCTGACGTGAACCTGACTCGGAGTCATCATTTCTTTCTTTCCTCCCATCCCGAGTCCACTCGCGGTCTGCTCTTTCATCAGGACATGTCTCATCGCATCCATCGAGAGAATCATCCATGTGTGAACGGTTCAAATCATCAGCGCAGTTCAAGTCATATCCCGTATAGCTTTCTTCATACGGCGAAGTCCTGTGGTGAAAATCTGCAGGAGACGCACAGAGTTCTGCGTCAGGTTCAGAGCGTGTGCGGGACACAATGTTGGTGGCACTCTCTGACCTCAGTCTATCCACCATGACCGTCACTTCGTCTTTCACCCTCTCCCGCTCTGCCTCTTGCACTGCCTCGGTGCTGTGAGCATGTGACCGGTACTGCAGCCACTCTCGCTTCCGCCCGGCCGTACCCGTTCTGAGTGAATCATCATCATCATCATCATCATCAGACGAATCAACAATTTCCCCTTCAGACTCTGAAATTTCACCATCCTCAGGCAGGTCTTGTCCATGTCTATCTTCACGTCCAGGTGGGTGTGCCTCTGTCTGTTTTTCATCAGCCTCTTTGTGAGGGGATGGCACAATGGTGTCGCTACCAGCTGTTGGTGGGGAAAGGCCGACCCTGGAATGCAACTGCTGCACACGTGAAAACAAATTTGCAAGTATAGTACTGACATTATTCATAGCATTAGTGGCCTTGGCCTCATTGTCCGTGCGCACGTTTTCACCGCCCACCGACGAGGGGGCTTTGTCTGTGTTTTTGTCACTGTGTCGTGAAGGGGTAGATGATGCAGGTGATGGGCGTGCCTCGCCTCCCCTTGACTTTAAGAAGGAGGTCTTGCCCCTGGTTGAGTGGGTGAAGGGTTTGAACTTGGTAACAGGTTGTCTGGAGTTGGGGGGGTTCAGCTTGTTGTCCCACATCAGTTCTGCCAGGTCCTCCACTTCCACTCCGTACTGACTCAGAATGTGAGTCACCTGTAACACAAGGTTTACACATTGTCAGTAAGTTTTAAAAAAAAATAAAAATAATAATAATAATAAAATGTGATGTACTGTAGAGGCGCTTCACCTAGTTGTTGTTTTCTTTGTTCCTATGAATGGAACACAACAGGCGTACTCACGTGCATTCTCTTGTGTACTGGACATGAACAAATTACCCTCACGTAGTGCGGAGAGTCAGCTCAGCTATTTAAATTTAGGACTTTAGAATTGCTTTGCACTCTGTGTGTGTGTGTGTGTGTGTGTGTGTGTGTGTGTGTGTGTGTGTGTGTGTGTGTGTGTGTGTGTGTGTGTGTGTGTGTGTGCTGAACAAATCCAAAGCAGATGGGAGGATGCCAGAGTACCCAGAAACCCCAAGAGATTGACCAACATAAACGGACCCACAAACTTCAGCTGTAAAATCTGACGCCCCCAAATGGGACTCCAACCCAAACCTCTTGCATCTGGTGGTAGGAGAGATTGCCTCTACACCAACAACATGAAATATTCTACCACACAAACAAGCACAAAAACGGGGTGGGGGGTGGTAAGCTTTTAACATACCACAGGATCAATGAGATCATGACTGCGACGGCACTTCTCCCCAAACTTGCAATCCCCGAATAGGAAGGACTCGCACACATGCAAAGCATTACAGTTGTTTCCCTTGAAACAGCCGGACGAGTTGTAAAATCGGCACAGCATGGGGCGAGTGGAGGAGGTGCGGGCACTACGTCGTCTGAAAAGCACACGCAGCTCCTGTACGTCAAGATGATCCATCAGGTGGCGCTGGAGAAAAGCAGAAACACACACTGATAACAATGATAATGACAAAATCAGCGCATTACCCAACCTCTTGAGTTGAAGTGTCCTGAACTGAATCAAACATGCAAGCTGGCTTGAACCCCATTCACTTTCAATTCAAGTCTCCGTACGTAGATCACACATACAGCAGTGCATGGAAAACATTTCATTAAATGTGCAGGCTGGGGAATTGCTGAGGAAAAAAAAAAAGACTGAAACCTAGGCTGGGGTACAGAGGCAAGGCCCTGCTGGGGGAACACAGGGGCAACGCCCCACTTAAAGAGCACACATTTTATTTTTACTATTTTAGCATTTCTAGTAAAGGCATTTCCTGGCATACGAAAGTAAAATACTGCCTTGCTACTGACATGCAAGGCTTCAAAAATGAAGTTAGACTGTCCCATATGGCATAACATGTATCACGATATTGTGGGCAACCTTTTTTTCTCCTTCCTTTTCTTTGGCTGAAACTTTGATTTTTTTTTTTTTGGCTGAAAGGATAGGAAATTTGGCTGAAACTTTGATTATTTTTTTTTGGCTGAAAGGATAGGAAATTTGGCTGAAACTTTGATTTTTTTTTTTGGCTGAAAGGATAGGAAATTTGGCTGAAACTTTGATTTTTTTTTTGGCTGAAAGGATAG
The DNA here is from genome assembly GCA_018292915.2 of Batillaria attramentaria. Taxonomy (NCBI): domain Eukaryota; kingdom Metazoa; phylum Mollusca; class Gastropoda; family Batillariidae; genus Batillaria; species Batillaria attramentaria. The sequence continues at coordinate 29,243 of JACVVK020000085.1, forward strand.
GAAATTTGGCTGAAACTTGCCAAATGACTGAAAACTCCCCAGCCTGATATGAATACATACTGTGCTTAATCTGTGCATGAGAATCAGTAACTTAGGTCACAATACAACACCTGAAACCGCCTGTTCTAGAAATGTACCACGCACTGAGCAGGCAACGTTATCTGGTTGTTGACTACGGACCAGCCAGATGGCGCTGATTAGTGGGCTGTGGCTATTTTCATAATTTTTTTTTAAATTCTGTTTTTAGTATTTTACAACAAACGCACACATACAGAGAAGTAGATCTATACACTATAGACAAATAAACAAGCGGACTGAGATAAGTGGATTCACACAAAACAAAACAGAAATTATAAGAACAGATACATAAACAAAAGACAAGAAAGAATCTTGAACAATTTTTTTTTTAGTCCCATTGTGGGGAAGGAGGACCCTGGGAGTGTTCAGCCCAGGAACAACAACTCAAACAGCGGACATCACCACATTAATGATAATAATACAGTAACAATAATAAGGATACTAAGCTCATTAATATATAGGTGCTTTATCCCAAATATTTGACTCAAAGTGCTGTGAGCTAAACCCAACATGCACGCTCACGTGAATCACGCGCATTCTCTCACATGGACATGAACACATTACAATCGCGTGGTACGTAGGGCCAGCCCAGCAATTTAAGTTTCGGAACTTTGGAAAAATTTCGCATTTATTTTTTACTTTTGTTGGCTGAACATTTCCAAAGCAGAGGGGGAGGAAGCCAGAGTACCTGGAGAGAACCCCAGACGATCAGCCCGAATGAACAGTGCCACATGTATACGAGAAGGAAAAATTCCTTGCCCCGAGTGGGTTCCGAACCTGACCTCTCACATTGGTGACTAAGTCTTAACCACTAGACCACCGGCCGCCCCGACATTACAAAACAAATCTTAGTACATTCAGGACACTATTTATACATGTATACATATATTATATACAGAGCTTCAGATTGTCGGCGCGCCCGCGCCATTGACGCGTGAAATATCAAAATGACGCGCAAGAGTTAATGTGTATGCGCCAGTGTGGCGCGCATACTTTTGGCCTTCTACACATCGGAGTAGGCCTAGTGAAACTAAAAACATCGCGTCTCTGCACTGCCTTGCCTGCCCAGCATGTATCGTATCGCAGCACGTCATTGGATGACAAATCTTCCCGAAAGCCAATCCGCGAATACCTTACTTACATTACTTGGTGATGCCAACATCGCTGAATAAACGTGAATATCTTCATGATCTCATCAAATTGAACGCGCCGCAACGCGTCGGCGTGAGAGATCTATATATATATTACATGATGCTTTTTTCCCCAACGGCATGACTTCGTTTCCAAAGTGAAAATGATGGGTCATGATGAATTCTAACAGAAAGGTCGGGGAGGAAAAGTTGGAGGGAGGAAAGTAGGCCTAAACTCTGTGTGTGTGTGTGTGTGTGTGTGTGTGTGTGGGCTGCCGGGGGGGGGGGGGGGGGGGGGGGAGGCTGAAAGAGAGAGAGAGAGACAGGCCTTGTACAGCTCCCAACAATCCAGCTAATTTTAAGGATAATATCATAACCTTTGTAAATATCACACATTTTCATTTGAAAACATGCATGTCAGGAAAAACTCGTGCTCTCTCTCTCTGTGCTTCCTTACTAAGTTTCTGTGTGTGTGTGTGTGTGTGTGTGTGTGTGTGTGTGTGTGTGTGTGTGTGTGTGTGTGTGTGTGTGTGTGTGTGCTTCCTTGCTAAGTTTCTGTAGTTTAGCAACGACAAGGTTGTAAACTGGCCGATGGCCAAAATCTTTTACCGTTGAAAAATAAAGGTTTGTCATTGTCATTCTCTCTCTCTCTCACACACACACACACACACACACACACACACGCACACACACGCACACACACACACACACAATGCCGGACCCAACTTTCAAAACATGCCCTTTGAAAAAGCTGTTCAGGTGTGGGTGCAGAAAAGAAGGCGCTACCTCTTCAAGAAGGACTAAATAAAGTTAGTACACCTCTGACTTTTTTTCGTTTCAAGATTTTGTCAATGACCCATCATTTTGAAAATTGACCCCTCATTTTGCTCAGCCATGGGTCATTGGGCCCATGACATTTAAAAACAATCTGAAGCTCTGTATATGTATACATGCATGCATGTAGTGCCAAGGGTTATGATGCCATCACCGTGAAGTGTGGGTTCGACCTCAAGTTGAGCTGTGATACGTGATACTTTTTTTTTTTTTTTTAAAGGCTCACGGGCCGCTTATTCAGTATTGGGGGTTTCCCTCTGGGACTTCATAAGAGATGGGTGGTACTGCACCATCAGGGGAAGCAACCTTGGTTTTCTGAAGCTACAGTCTTCACAAAAAGTTAAGGACCAGTCAACATAATGGGTGACAGTTTCAATAAATCAGAAAAAATAAACAAATAAGATTTTTCCCGTAAGCAAGGTTAAGGGGTAATTAGTGAATATGGCGACCACTATGTGGATGGCACGTGCGCATCACACAGCATGCTTGGTGCGTGTGAAAATCTGCAATTTCGGCAAAACTAGACCGAGTTTCAGTGTTTAGTGAGCGATACCTGGGGCTTTCTGCACGGCAAAAATGAGATGCAGGTCAAAGAATGCATCCCTGGTTATGAACTGTGCTCATTTGTTTGCCTATATAAGCCGCCGTTTCAGCGATGTTCAGCACTACACCAACGTGCCACCACGACAAAAGTTGAATGATATTTGCAAGTGGTCCTTAACTTTTTGTGAAGGCTGTAGCAGAGCTCAAAATGGTTCATGGTCCAAAAGGAGGAGAAGCACAGATCTAGCACTGAGCGATGAAGCGGCAAAGCCATGAGCGCGTGTCTGCAAATCAGACGTGTAATGCTAGGGCCTTGGGAGGGCCTTGGGGTGTCCAGGGGCAGGCTCCCGTACATGTTTCTTAAATTACACTAAAATCTGTAACTTATTGCACTTTGATGTGATTTTAAAGGTTACAGAGGGGGAAAACACCCTGTTTGGAGGAAAAGTCTTAGAACTAGACTACAACTGTGCAATTTTGTGTGTTTTGGCATGATTTTAAGTGCTTCAGAGGAGGTAACACACTTTCTGAGAGTGAGAGGAGGAAAATTTTTAGCTACAGCAGTACAGGTGGAACTCCACCAAAAGGTGAAAGATTTTAAGCCATGACCTTATGAAAGGGGCAGAGAAATACTACCACCCCCCTCCCCCAAAAAACAAAAAAACAAAAACAAAAACAAACCCAAAACAAACAAACAAAAAACAAACCAACGAAACAAAACAAACAACAACAAAACACACACAAAAACACACACAAAAAACAAACAAACAAACAAGAAACCCCACTTACCTTCAGCACCTGATGGTTGTGATCACCCCAAGCACTGTGCCAGTGTCCGAACTTACAGCCCTTCCCATACGTGCATTTGCCGGACAAGATGAAGAACCTGCAGATGTGCAACCCTCCGCAGCCCCTGCCCCCAGCACATGCACCGCTCTCTCTGCTGTGAATTTCGCAAATTTTGAGGTTCGTCGTGACCTCCACTTCCAAAGAGTCACAAGACGCGTCGGCATCACTTGAAGTCGAAGCATCATTCTCGTTACGCTGCCCGCCTTGTCTGGATGTTGCTGTTTCAGGTTCATCTGTATCACTGCTCTGCTGTCTGAGAATGAAGCAGTGAGAGTACTGCTGAAGCAAGTCCCGGAGTTGGGACGTTGTTTGTATACTGGCGAGTTCAAGCAGCTGGTAGTTCTTGCTGATGATGTTCTTCAACGTCTCCTTCCCGTTACTCTTGCACAGTCTCCTGATGACGAACCTTGCAAGGTCATCACCAGATAACCCTGAGGTTGATACTGAAGTGTCCATCTGATCGTAGTTGTACCGAAAATCCTCTCGGTTTGAGGCTTCACGCTCATAGCTTTCAGCGCGACAAGCCATTATGATGAAAACTGCACAAGCTTTCCTTCAGACAACAAGAAATACTCACAATTTCCTCTATGCTATTCCCCTTGTCTTGCTTTCTTCTTTAATTAAAAAAAAAAGTACCACAAAGCTCGTATGATTTGGCTTATGTTTCCTCTGATTCAATCTGAACACAAATTCATCATCTACAACCTACAGGAGGGATACTGATGCCGATGAAACTTTTTCTTCTTTTTTTTTCTTTAAAGAAATTCATATTGCACATAAAAACCTATGAATTCAATCTCCTTTTGTCTGGTTATTATACTTTTAGTTACGTTAGCTCTCCTCTTCAGTGTTGTGTAGTCAACTCAGCTCCAGCCTTGCTCCATAGAACAAAAAACCAGTTGAAACTGAAAGACACAGAACAAACAGCAACCTCAGCAAGTTATCATTTGGTCAACAACATGTGCAACATGAAGTGGGACATGAATACACGCAGACCTTTCCACAAGCAACACAGCCTCCCATCCTTGAAGCACACTAACAGTTCACAGTGACCTCAGTGCAAGACACTGAGTTTGATTTTGACTTGAGATAACATGACCCCATGTCCGACTTGCTCCCATCTCCTTATCTGGTAAATTTAGAAGAATGTCCTCAGGTTGAAAACAGCCTACAGGTATGACCCATAACTAGGCCCTAAGCATTCAGTCTCTCGGAAAGAATTCAGCCAACGAATGACTGAGACAGTGACGGTTACAGGCATTTGATAAAACCATCTGTCGAGGTGGTCATCACACTTACGTACCCACCGGGTGTATAGTGTTCCCTGCGATTCGAAAATACAAGGGTCTTTGGGACCCTCTCTCCGTATTTTTGAGGGTCCGCTTGTAAATTTGGAGGGTCCATACATCAGATACGGTCTATTAGTATTACGCACAATGGCTCAGCGGAAATGCGATGCTGCAAGTGTCCACTGCTAGTTACAGATCGCTTTTTGTTCATCGAGTTTCCGGGAGAATGTTGGAAAAATACTGTTTGTTATGTCAGGACAAAAAAAAAAAAAAAAAAAAAAGTGCCTCCCCTGTGACGCGGTGTTCTCAAATTTGTGCATCAATTTAAGTGTTTTATGCGTACACATATATATGCACACCTGTGTGTAATCGGGAACACTGGGTGTAGTAAAAATGGACACGAGGAAAGACCACAAAATGTAGATTTGCCTCTCCTCCCCCATCCTAAACACGTTTCGTTTAAGAGCAGACTAGGCAAAGCATGGCAACAATACAAGTTTGCTCAAAAATCAGTCTGCTCTAAGGCCCCCAAACCCGCGCAGGTAACAGAGCACTTTCAGGCTGGGGAAATGCCGAGGGAAAAAAAAACAAAAACAAACAAACCTGAAACCTAGGTCGGGGTACAGAGGCAGCGCCCTGCTAGGGGTCTACGGGGTAAACACCCCACTTAAGAAAACAAATTTTAGCATTTTGAAAGGCATTTAGTCGCCTCTCCTGGCACCCAAAAGTAAAATACTACCATGGTACTGACAATGACATACATTTTGTCTTCAAAAATGAAGTTAGACTGTCCCACACGGCATTACATGTATCATGATGTATGACTGTGTGTGCAACCTTTTTCCTGCTTCCTTTTCTTTGGCTGAAAATCAGATTTGTTTGGCTGAAAATCGCCAAATGACTGAAAATTCCCCAGCTGTACTTTGGCATGATTTTAAGCGTTTCAGAAGAGGAAACATTATTTTGGGAGGAAAATAAATTCAGGGTCCATACAGGTTCACAGTCTCAAAAATTCATGACTTTTCAATGACTTTTTGAGGCCAACTCTCCTGTTTTCCATGACACCTTCCTCGCCCTCTTTCACACTGACACACGTGAGGGTAGAATTTATGAGCTTATCCAAGTTATCGCAGTAAGCAAGACCAATGTTCAGAGTTAGTCATTAGCCTTATGGGAAGGCAGTTTGTTGGTATTTTTGGCAATCAGTCCAGTGAGTAATCACCAAGCTGACCGTTTCACTGTTGGGCTCCAAAAAGTTTCCATAAAATTCCAAAATTCCATGACTTTTCATGACTCTTGAGATAATTTCATGACTTTCCAGGCCTGGAAAAGCTATTCCCAAATTCCATGACTTTTCCAGGATTCCATGACCTGTATGGACCCTGAAAATTTTTAGAATGAAAAAAAAAAGTCTGTGCAATTTGTTGCGTTCTGGCGTGGTCGTAAGTGCTTCGGAGGAGGAAACACACATTCTGGGGACGAGGAAAAGTTTTGGCAAAAGGTGGAAATGCACCAAAAGGTGTAAGATTCGAACTTGAACTTGAAGCCTTGCTGAAACTGAAAGTTACATGCTCTACCACGGACAGAAGCAGCACTGAGTCTGGGCCCTAGTGACGCCTGATCGTTTCTTAGGGCTGTGGGAAAGATCATCTCCAACTACACCGTCACTAAACTGCACATCAGCACTGCCCTAAAGCGATGTCTACTGACTGCCTGGGGTGAGAATGCAAACTATATGACACAGGCTAAATGTCCTCCAAATGTTATCACTGATATCAATCAGTGTAATCTGTCCTGCAATAAATTATTAAAACCTAATCTTGCAATCAGTATCTCTCCAGAGACCACTACATAAAAATGATAAATTAGTCATATAGATGATTAGATAGAGACAAATTCTACCACCGACAGTAAAAACACATTACGAGAAAGATAGAGAATCAGAATTAATCAGCAAAAAAGGACAGAGGTGGGGGAGGGGATGGGTATGGAGGGTTGGGGAAAGGGGGTGGAGAAGTTTAACATCAGTGATCGTACAGCCTACTACAGGTCAAATTCAAATTTATAATTTTATATCTTTATTATCTTGAAGTTTGCAGTACAAGCTAGCTGCCAACAATTAAATATATATAATTCTGCTATAACAGTGAACAGGCATGAGTTTCCTGCTCCCTTAAGAGGGAACACAGTGTTTTAAAAACAAAAAAATAATAGGAAAGAGGAAACAGTGTCAAGTGCACATCAAAACCAATGGGGGGGGGGGGGGGGGGGTCGGGGAGAGCAGATCTATCAAAACGAGCAGCAGCAATAACAAATTTATGCTCCTCAAAATCCAACAAAGGGGGCGGGGTTGAATACACTGAAGAGCTAAAAAAAAACAAAAAAACAACCCAAACAAACTCACACACGAATTAAATGAGTCATAATGCTGACGTAATAAATATTACTAACAATTAGTGAAAGCAAAACCAACCTCATCACTGACAGTGACTACTAGTACTACTATTAGTACTAAATTATGCTAGAAATTTCCTGAGTCCTGTCGTGTGCATCAGACTCACTCCCTTTGTTGTACTTCATATCAGCTCTATGGTACTACTTCAACAACTGTGGTACTATGACAACTTAGTGACCACAGAGAACACACATCGTAGTACGATAGAGCAAACTGAAACCACAATGTCAGTTTTTGTCACATGATCAATGAATTCCAAGAACTGTGGCAAAATTCCAAGGAATCTTTAGGGCCAAATGTGAACTGTTATAAATCAATAATGTCTGATTGAATCAAGTGAATGAAAAACAAGAACAATTTATTTATTAAAACAACCAAGTACGTTAAATTACATTGTACACATTCTACTGATTTGTCTAAAAAGATTTCCCCGCTTGTATTCAACGAAACCAATTTCAGACTGGGAATGCAATGATGCATTACACATGTGCGCGTATGTTTACAAGAGGAACTTCCTGATTGATCCATATCTTGGCAAGCCATGGCAGGAATCGAAACCTGATAATCACAAACTACCTCATATCGAACTCGAAGAAGACGTCGGTTATCCCCTTCTAACATACGGCTGACAAAATGTTTTTCATCGTTCTTAAAAGTAATATTAATAGTACATATTGATAGTACATACATCACGTCCATAGTTAGGAGCCAATTCCTCTAACAAGACGAGAACAGAAAATGCTTAGTGGTTTGCTATTTTTGGAGTACGTCTGTTTTCCCGAACGAAAAACATGAGGTATTCACTGTAAGTGTAAAGTTTAGGATGCAAATGGTCAGACCCTGGTACCTACACACTAAAACCCGTTTCTGTGCTGGAAGCGTATAAAGGAAAAAAACACATTGTTGGAGGCATCCACTGAGTATATCTCGTCAAAGAAAGATAGCAAAAATGTTAAACTTACCCGAGGTGTTTTGCCCAGCTAGATTTAGCGCCATTTTGAAAGTATTCAGGGGAGGCTACCGGCTTTGCCTTAATGAACTGGAGTAGCATCCCTTGGCACTTTCGTTTTCGCAGATCGCCACACATGACTTTTACGACCAGCTATGACGATCGCGATTTGGGCAGTGGCCTTTCATACACACACTGTATATCTGGTCATGTGACTCTTGTAACTATTCCGGCTATAACTGAATCTTTCTCGCTGGGCACACCGCCTTGCTCTGACGGTGTGTGTGTGTGTGTCAGTGTGTCAGCCTCTGTGTGTGTGTATGTGTGTGTGTGTGTGTGTGTGTTTATCAGTCGTCAGAACTGATGAGCACACTCCGCCCAGAAAGCGTCTGCAGACTGCGCGAGGGCCGCGTGCTGCGTGTGCGTGGTCGGCGCGGAATGCCGGTGGACTACATTAGTTACTGAGCCGTCACGGTAACCGCTAACTTGAAAGCCGGCACTGACATCATTGCAGTCGTAGTGTGCGCGTGGACAATGGTGATTAAATAGACACTGACCACTGATCTGACAGATAGCTTGCGTGGTTATTAATAGTATCTCCCTGCCGCCGCGCGTGCGTAATTACCAATGAACACCAGCCGTATGCGTAATTAACCATAATGACCAGCCCAGTACGTACAAGTGAAGCCAAACTGAGAGTGTGAAAAAGTGATTGTCAGGATGAATTGTTACTGAAGAAAAAAATAAAAAAAGGCAGAAGTGGGTGCATATCAGTGTGCGTTTACAAGTACCCTATATGTTTCTTGTCGGGTCAACAGTCGTTATGAGTGTTGCTAAACTGCACTATCCCTAACACGCCAACATTCACCCCTATCTACTTTTTGTTTGTTACTATACACTACATCAGCGCAAAATGCTCACCGCATGCACCGTACTTTTCAACAGTCGTTGTAACCAGGTCAAACTTTTGCCTTTTTACTTTGTTGTGTGTATGTGTATCATTTTCTTTTATTCTGTCAGTCTTTCCTATTCCTCTTGGCAGAAGATTCCTTGAAGAAACATATTGAGGAAGAAAGACTAAATTAAAAGGAATCTATACGGGAGGAAGAGAAATGTGTGCATTTTATTTATTTTAGTTTATTTTAGCTTTACGGTTTCGTCAAGACTGAGAGCAGTGAATGAGCAACGTGTAAACCAACGTTGAGCTCCTACTTTACAATATCCAGGGATCACCACGTGGAGGTGAAGCTAATTCCATCCCCTCCCCCTTTAAAAAAAAAAATCTTTTAATTTTTTTATCTTCTTTAATTTTTTTCCCTTTATTTATTTATTTATTTTTTTATATGCAAATGTGGGGGTGACAAGGGGGAAGTCACAGAATGATGATCAGAAAAAAAAAAAACAGAGAACAGATCAGTCAGAAAAAAAATCGCCTTTTCTTTAAAGCAGTTAGTCTCTCCTCCTCCTCATCGCCGGCGTCATCACTGCCAGCGACGTTCTCCCCCCACCCGCCACCCCTGTTCTTGTGAGTGCACATAGAACCTCTCTCTCTCTCTCTCTCTCTCTCTTTCTCTGTAGTTTTATTCTATCACGTACCAGTCTAGTCTGCCATTTCAATGCTGTCAATATATGTACTCATTCCCACTGAGCATTAACATAAGCGGTGCCGCTTGTATATATATGCTCACTATCTGTTTACTGGAACGAGTTGTCAGCATTGCAATAAACCTGTTTAAACCAAAGGTCGAGAAAATGTTTGCTTCGAAAGAAGAAGTGGCTGTGATCCGCTGTGGCGAATGAGCGCGTCAACACCGCAACGCGGTACTAGACTAGCTCATATATCTTCCTCTGCGCTGACTAAAGACAGAGAACCAGGGGACTATCATAGTTTCAAGTAATTGGCGACATTACGCGTGTACGTATTGATATGATAACTCTTGTGCCATGCGTGCAGGAGGGGGTGCTTTCCGAGTCGACAACTAGCAAACAGCTTTTAGCGCGGGATAAGTGGCCCCGTATCGTGTATGCATTTGCTGCGCGTGTCATTCCCAGTGTACAGATCTTTTTTTAAATATCTTTGTCACACGAGGTTTAATCGTCCCACAGTTTATTTTCGCCCATTGACATAATCGGTATGTTATTCACGCTTTTTAAATGTTCTTTATTAGTGTGTAGTTTCTTTTAACTATGGATTCATTGGTATTTCTGTTTTGTTCCTGTTGCTGTACATGGGACTGTGTGTGTGTGTGTGTGTGTGTGTGTGTGTGTGTGTGTGTGTGTGTGTGTGTGTGTGTGTGTGTGTGTGTGTGTGTGTGTGTGTTGATTTAGATAGACATTATTAGAATAGATAGACTAGAATTAGCAACGGCAGATATGAAAATTGGCTGTTTTACGCTAATTACCTCTACAGTTGAAAAATAAAGTTTTCTTGATTCTTGATTCTCTCTCTCTCTCTTCCACTGACAAGATCACCCGCTCTAAGAGGATTGGCGCACGGTCATTTGAGAATGCAGTCCCAAAAGTCTGGAACTGCTGAATCAGGGCAGAAGGCAGTCAGCACCATCACATTTTGTGCAAGACGACATCAGTATAAGGTGCCGCTACTTCGGTGGGGCACGTACGTGCGTGTATTTGCGTCACACTTCATTTCAGTGGCGTGGAGGTATGCAAGTGTAGAGTGTATGACTATGGCTGAGTGTGTGCGTGTGATGCGTGGCCGGATAAGCAGATGCGTGCGTAAAGCATGGTTCATTTTATATGGAGATTTTGTTTCTCTGATGGACTGAAGTAGTATTATGTTCTGAATGATAGTTCTGTTCTTAATTATGAAATTCAGTTCTTAAGAAATTTTGTTCTTCATCATTTACAGTATTACTGCCATGAGTGTATGTGATGGGTGTATGAGTGAAGAGTGCGTATGGGTGCATGGTTGATGTTTTTTTACATGGAGATTCTGTTCTTGTGTCAAGAGCTGTACACCATAAATTTCCCTGAGGGGATTAATAAAGTTATTCTTATTCTTATTACACACACTCGTCCATTAGGCAGTATCTTACCACTGAATCCACAAAGACCCTGGTGACTTCACTTGTCCTCTCTAAGCTAGACTACTGCAATTCTCTCCTTGCCGGTCTTCCTCAAAATCTTCTGGAAAAAATTCAAAGAGTCATGAACTGTGCCGCCCGTCTCGTCTTCAGAGCACCGAAACGTCAACATGTTTCTCTCCTGCTGTCTGATCTCCACTGGCTGTCCATCCAAAACAGAATCCACTACAAAATTGCCACTGTTTGTTACAATATCATCACTGGTTCAGCTCCACCTTACTTGGCCTCTCTAATACAGCTGTACACGCCATCCCGTAACTTGCGCAGGCTCTTCCGCCGACACTCGCCTACTCCGTGTGCCCGTCCGTCGTCGAAAGTTCCAAGGCCAACGAGCCTTTTCGTACATTGGCCCAATCACCTGGAACAGCCTTCCCGCCCACATCCGCCACGCTCAGTCCTTGGCAACATTCAAAGCTAAACTGAAAACGCATCTCTTTTCCTCCCAGTAATTCAACTCAACTTTTTATTGTCTTGTACACTCTGTGTGTGTGTGTGTGTGTGTGTGTGTGTGTGTGTGTGTGTGTGTGTGTGTGTGTGTGTGTGTGTGTGTGTGTGTAAGATGGTTTATTTGGGTTGGGTTCCCCACATCCTGTGTTTGGGCAGGATGCTGGGGTCCCCGCTCTCTTACTGCCATGGTCTCTGTTGCCTGCAGGGAGACAATGCGGGTTTTTTTAATTTTATCAGTCTTTATTTTCGCGGGTTGTTGCTGCCCCCCCCCCCCCCCCCCGTTATATTGTAAAGCGCCTAGAGCCAGCCCCTGGGTTAGGCGCGTTAAAAATCTCCACTATTATTATTATTATTATTACACAGTGACACTCATTTTCCTCACCACGGTTAATTACGCATACGGCTGATGGTCAGCATACAGGTTAGTGATTATGGGTAATTACGCATACAGGGCTGGTGGTCATTGGTAATTACTGACACACGCGGCAGGGACTGAGATACAGTGGTCAGTGTCTATTTAATCACCATTGTCCACGCCGGCAACCCTACCAGAGGAATGGAATCAGTACGAGCGCTGCAATTATCATTTTATGTACGTTTTCAAATTATCACTGTCAACTGCCGCTTTCTTCTTCATGTTTATTTTCGTCTCAAAGAAAATTACAAAATCTTTATAGAGACACTTTTTAAAAGGACATGTACATAATTATTAACAACTAACAATACGTAAAATAAATTAAAAAGTACACATACATAAAAAATCCTCTCTCTCTCTCCGCGCTCTCTCTCTCTCCCACTCTCTCCCTCTCCCTCCCTCTCTCTCTCTCCCCCAACACACACACACAGCCACACACACCTACACATATAAAACAACAATCACATGCTCACTCAGTGGGGTGTACATAAAACATACAAACAGCTGCTCGCAAGCACTCAGCGATAGTGGTGATACTTATACACTTGAGCGTAAAAACAACTAAATAAGTAAACTTATAGGGCTATTAAAAACGTCCCTCACAAACGCAGTCGTCATATTTCTGTTTTCGTCCTTACATGACATCACGAGAGGGGTCAGACGCATGTCAACTGCCGCGTGCCTGCCAGAAGAATGGACTGCAGGGCCCGAGGGGATGAAAGGCGTTTGACCCTCGTCTCATCAGTATATCTAACAAGGTTTAGTCTTCTGGTTTGGTCTTCTTTCACGTATGTACTTTGCAGGATACGACTCGCCATTGAGCGTGTGAAAATCCGTCTTTGTACCCAATCATTTACCAATGTAGACGGGTCGCGAATACGCGTCAGGAGTAGATGCCACGATTTTTGGTATGATGTCTTTATGATGCGGGTCCATAATGTGGCTGGTTCGCCGGAATGCTGGAAGTCAACTAAAAGCCAGTGCCTGTTGTAATATATTTTTACTCGAAGTTTGTTCATTTCACGCAAACTCACAGATACCACACACACAAACAACAACAACAACAACAAATATATATCATACAAAATTTTATTCAGTCATAAAAAACCGAGGCGATGCACAAAGAGGTCTCGTCAAGACACACACACACACACACACACACACACACACACACACACACACACACACACACACACACACACACACACTTTAAGGATTATAGTTTTGCTAAAAAAAAAGAAAAAAAAAACACTAAATAATGTCAAAAAGAGGTCCATGTTAAGTGGTTCTTCACAATGAGCTTGCAAGGGTGGGGTGAGTGTTTAGGGGTTTAACGTCCTTTTCCACCACATAGGGTGATATCAAAGACGGGGCAACGATGAAAAAGCCAGCACAATATTTGGCCCCAGCCGGGGTCGAACTCACGACCCGAGCATTAGAAGTCCAACGCTCTAGATACCATTCGACCACCCCGGCTCCCAATGAACTTGCAAAATCGTTGCTCCAGTAGAGTTGAGATTGAGGCGGGGGTGAGCACCACGGTTGAGCGTCCGGGAGTTCGGTAACATCACTCGATATTTGCTCCGTTTGATTAAAACAGTGTTGAACCAAATTGTCAATATACCGATCCTCCACCATTCGTTGAATCGGGTACCTAGGTTCTTCTGGGGTTGTGGTAGCTGGCGGCGGCGGCGGCGGTCGCTGTTGTTGTTATTTCAGTTCGCTGACTGGACTGTTTGTTATACTCAGCGACAAGCCTTGATTTGACTTTTCCCAAGCGCTGAAATTCAGCCAGACTGATCCAAACTTCGCTACGTCGCGTAGGAACCACTTTGCCTCCTTTAACATCAGACCGGGCAGAATAATGACGAATATAAATCTTGACAGTACCGGCCTCGCCAAGTTTTTCGATAGTCAACAAAAGCACAAAACAACTTTTCCTTTTCACCAACGAATATGTAGACCTACAAGTGTTTTCAAAACAAATATATGGTCTAAAGCGGAATGCTGCTTCCGAAAGCCTGGTTTTCCGCGGACAGGATATTGTTGCTTTCAATGAAATGTGTGAGTCTGTTATTTAACAGTGTTGTGAAAGCCTTGCCAATACAACTCAGAAGTGTACTGCCCCTGTAATTGTCACAGTCGTGTTGTCTCCTTTGCCCTTGTATAAGGGTTTAATCAGTCCCGTCACCCAGTCTTGTGGAACTACACCTTCGTCTAATGCTTTGTTAAACCACCGGCAATAAACACTAGTCATAACAGGTATACTGCATTTCAAGTTATATACATGTACTCATTGTATATGTCATCAACACCGGCTGCCTTCCCATTTTTAATTGTATTAATTGCACTTTCAGTCTCCTGTTCTGTCACAATTGAGTTTAGTAATTCATCGAGACTAAAATCTGAAATATAATCAAAAGGCATGTCGTCGTTATCGCCTCTGCTATCACTTTGGTTGCTGTTTAAGCGCCGAAAGTGGTTCTCTAAATCTTTGAGTTGCCAACTCAAACGCAGATCCCATGTTGAGTGTCCTATAGTATAGGACAACCATAGGATACTCAACATGGGATCTGCCTTTCACACGGCGCCAATAATCTGCCGGATAATGGGACTTCATGTTCTTCAGATCCTTGTGCCAATTCCTACGGTAAACTCTTACAGCTGATCTAATGGTCCTTTCCTCCTCGTTGCTCTTAGCTTTCAGGTGAGTGCGTGAGTCACAGGTGTCCGCACGTTTACGCATGGCTCGTGCCCTACTCAGCACGCGCCAGTAAACCACGGTTATTTGTTTTGTCTGCACGTGTCAGCCTTGCTGGCCCGGGGAACTGTCCCAAGGGTGTCTTTCGCGACCGCGACTGAGGAGCGTCTCCACTAAGGCACAGTTAATCTGATTAACGTCCGCACCGTTGTCGAGCAACGCGTGAAGCTGGTCAGTCAGTGCCCCGGGCACCTAGTCCGTCGGTGAACATCTGGCTTTTGGTGGGACTGATCCCATCGCCTTGCCCTCGTGGCATTACCCACTTGGATAGGATTCTTGAGTCGTTTACACTACAGCTGAGCCGAGAACCGAACCGCGCCGGGCCCACTTCCAGTTCCATGCGTTTACTCTGCAATTTTTTGGGGGAAGGTGGACTGACCTGTGACACGTGACCTGTGACACGGGCCAGCAGCCTGGAAACGAATGCAGCATGGCGGCGCCCAGAAAACACGTGTTTCTGTGCAGTTGGACCAAACAGAGACGAATTCGAAGGAACACGAGGATGAAATCACTGATTCCGTCTGAGGAGCGCGCAAAGACGAAAAGCGTTTGCCTTCCAACTCCAGCAAAAGATGTACATTTTTTTTTTGCGACTCTATTGTCGACGCACATCAGTTTTGCCGCTCGTGACCTCAGTTCTCATCGTGTGTACAGGACTGTTTGGCGTTTGCCAAGGTCGCACGACTGGTGGCAGAATATCGTGCTGAGAACTTACAACAATGAGCAGTGGTTGGAAGATTTCCGAATGTCCAGAGACACCTTTGAATGGATTTGCAGAAGACTAAGACCATACACAGACAGGCAACCAGACTTCGTGTCCCCATCACAGTGGAACATCGAATTGCAGTAGCCATCTATCATATTGCGTCGGGTGCTAACTGTCGAACAATCGGCAATCTGTTTGGCGTCTCACGATCTCACGGGGTTGATGGGAGGGAAATGGTTTTTGCGTGATGGTGTGAGTGTGTCGGTAGAAAGGGGGGGGGGGGGAGGTGGGGGTCGTTATGAAAGATGGGACTTTTCTCCCTTAGATTTAATCTTACCGTCACGTGTGTTCATCGTTTTTTCCACAAGCTACAGGTCTGCTGCGAAAACATGGGAGAATTACACACTTTTATTGGTGCTGTTTTCAGTGTTTTGCGGTCTTTCGTTCCTTTGTTTTAACATGATATATGCCGTGGGATGATGATGATGAAACTTTATTTTACAACGGTTAAAGTTTTGACAGAGAAGATCGTCAATTTATAAACTTTCCGTTGCTACACACTACTAAAACACATCTAGCAAAGAAAATTAAAACATTGAGATCAAACATTGGGAGCAATAGGTAGAATCAGAGTGGGTAGAATGCCTTCAATTATCAGTCCTAGACAACAACAACCCAGAAAATCTGTCACAAAACGAAAATATTTTGGCATGCTTTTGTACAGATGAACACAGATTTCATATTTTAAGTGTTCTTTTATCAAATTATGCGTTTATTTCCACCTCACGTGAAGTCATTCTTCTTCTGAACGATGTGCCGTTTGGACTGAGAGGTCCCTCTCCTAGTTATGAGCTGGTAATCCGGAGATGACAATTCTTGTGCACGCAACTCGGCATGTAATGGGCAATGCGATATCAGTTGATAATTCTAAGTAACACCTCACTGATCTCTCTTTTGCTTTCTCGTGGCCAAATGTGTCAGTTAACAACTGAAGCAACAACAACCTGACAACTTCCGTGGTATCAAACTTCAGCTGGAAGGAAGTTCTAAACAGACTGTCTGTACCGTCTGGACACTTTAAATCACTTTGCTGCCGCGCTGTTTCATGTTTTTGTTTAGGTTGTTTTCCTTCTTGACTAAACAGAAATTTCACAAGACACACCATAAAGAACTGCATCACATATCGTACAGGGAACACTGAAGACTGATGAAGAAGACAGGGGCGTAGGAACCACGGGGGCCCTGGGGGCCCAGGCCCCCGTTCGATTTTTGGAAAGGGGGCCTGAATCATAGTCTTTGGGCCCCCTTGCTTTTGATAAGAGGAGAGGGGGCCTACCAGTTGTGGGGCCCTCCTGCTCTGCTGTCGCAGGACACAATCTTTGGCAGTCAACACACACACACACACACACACACACACGCACACACAAACCCTCCCCCTCCCCCCCCTTCTTCACCCCGGCCGTATGGCTCACCCGACTTAGTGGGCCCCCTTCCTCTCAGCATCTCAGTTCCTACGCGCCTGGAAGAAGACGAAAATTCACCATTTTCTGACAACTCGCGACTTTCAAAGCCAAATATACACTTGTAATGTGTCAGCTGATGTAAAAAGTTGAGCGAGAAACCAAACAAACACACGCACCAGGCATACACACTCAGTCGTTCTCATAATTTCGCTGTGCTCGAGAATACTGTCACCGCCGGTCACGGCATGTGGTCATGCATGGCTGGGCACCGAGCATGACCCGCCATGAGCATGAGTAGTGTTCAGGGCGTTTGGTCACTAGAAGGTATAATATTATTGGAAATTGAAGAGAAGGAGAAGAAGACAGACAAGAATAAGGCGAAAGAAGAAAAAGGCGACACTGAGAAGAAGCAGAAGAAGTCGACAGAACGAGAAGAAGAAGTTGAGAAGAAGAAGAATATGAACAACTTTTTTGGTAACTAGTGAACGTCTGTGAAGTTTGTAATGGCTTAGCTCTAGAAAAAGTGGCCTAACTCATTTGTTTGTCCCCCCCCCCCTCCCCTTTTTTTTTTTTGGTAGTGTTGAGGAAACCGAGTTCGATGTGTTTTTCTCAGTCCTTCCTGAAAATGATTTTTCGGTTAAAACTTGACAATGAACCGCACAGGCTTAGACACAAACGCCCTGAACTGAGTGAGAATAGATTTTACAGATTTTTTGGGGATGGGTGCCGCCGCAGCCGGGACCGCTGTGACTGGATTCACAGTTGCCGGACTTCACGACATGGTCAGTGACCCAGCGCCGGCGCACTGAAACTTAGTCCAATGCTCTAGACCATTTGGCTATTCTAGCCCCTACTTGAATCAGAGACTGGCATACTCAGGCCGCTCAGTGTCTCTGCCCGGCCAAACTGATAAAGAAGAAACGCAGAAATTGATGCGGCCGTCCGAATCTGGGCGTAACTGACCTTCCGTCTCGGCAGTGCCGACAGCGGGACCCGGCCTTGTCACCGACTGAGTCAGTGCCACCTGAAAACTGACGAATCAACCTTTTGCCAGAACTCCGTGACTCAATGCGGCGACGTGATTTACTGAACCGTTCTAAGAAGAGGACGATTCTGCAACTACTGATAATTATAATCCGTCTTGATCACGTGACTGACCGGCGCCGGGTATGGCTGAGGAATTTGATTTTGGAGGTAAGTGGCAAGAGCCGGTTTCGAGTCAAAATACGGTACCCATTATGCATTTCAAGTTAAGTTCAGTCAGTAGTTCAGCTTGAATATCAACTGACGAAACCGGCTATAATCTTCTGACACTACCTGACAAACTGATACCTAGCTGGGTGTGTTCTCATGCGTCATGTTGTAGCGGCTGTTGTTGTACTGAGTCAGTCTGTTCAGCGTGAGTCTAATGACATTATCAAATTAGTTTTGTATTTGCGGCGTGGGCCGCCGCCCAGTTGGACAGTTCAGTTCGTGTTACATGTAGTTGCAAACCCCTCTCTATGTGTCACGCTTATCGAGTGCACGAGCTGGCATGGTTCATCAGTCTCATCAGTTTCAGTAGTCATGCAGTCCTTCCTGAAAATTATTTTCAGTTAAAAGGGAAGATTAACAGCCCAGACCTGAAAGCAGCAAATACTGTAATGCAAAAGAGAGGAAATCCTCAAAAATTGTTGTGTGGGTAAAAATAAAATGCCAGTTGTGTTGCACCTTCAGTAAGCTTGCTTGATTCTTTTACTGTTAAAAAAAAAACAAAAAAAACTCTGAGACCTCTTAATTAGGTCTTAACATGTTGATTTTCTGTTCAGTTTTGGTCTTATTAGTAGTTTTTTGTTTCCTTACCATATTTGTTTTCTTAATGTTGTCAGGCAGTATGGTACAAGCTCAAGATCTGATGGAAGCCGGGACTGTCCCTGGTCCGAAAGCAGATGACATGCTGAACGCATTAGCACACAGCAAATGACACACCGGCCAGTGACTGTGACCGGTGTCAGTTACGACTACAACCAGTGTGATTGTGTGCATGGATGCTGTTGCCGTTGGAGACCACAGAGAGGAGATAAACAGAAAGTGACCCACCCCAAGCCTTGTGGTGTCAGTGGAGTTTGTTACCTTGAATTGGATATCACGCCTGCGATCTGAACCATCAATGATAGGGAGCTGTACGATGAACTTCCCTTGGTTCCAGTCTGTTGTCTGTTTTGTCTGGTGCTTCCATTCATCGTATTCTGCACAATGGTTTCACTCATTCTACCACCACTACAGCTGCCTGTTGATCTTCACAAGCTTTCATGCTACTGTCTGAGGGCACTGTACGGTTTGTGGTTGAGGCTTGTTTGCAATGTGCCAACCAATGTGAGATGTCAGTGCTGCTTGCCTTTACTGAACTCTATCTTCCCAGTCCCCATCTCCGAACGAGGGGGAGAGACTTGTGTGAACGCTGTCATGATCATTACTAGTGTGGTAACCGGACTTATGCTTCGTATCTGCAGTCTCCCAGCCTCAGAGGTCACCATTGTTGTTGACACACGTACTCAGCTGACCCACATGACAACCGTGCCTTGACCTGATACTTGGGACTGCTGGACTTGAGGAAAACTGCATCATGACCTTCCTTGTGCCACAGAGAACCTCAAATTTTCAGTTACCAACATGTTGAATTCCTGATTCCTGATTCCAGACCAATCTTTCTTTATTATTGCTCACTGAAACTTAAGTGGTTACTTCCAAAACTAGATAATCTTTTGTGATAATGCTGATCAATTGCTGATGTCTGTTCTTGGAGGGGTGGGTGGTGGTGGTGGTGGTGGGGGGGGGGGGTGAGTCTGTGAACGGCCTGTGTAGAGATTTTGATACCTGCATCTGACCCTTTGATTTTTACAAAAAAACCCTCTGAATTTCACAGAGAAGGTCAAAGTGACCCTCAGTTTTGAAAGCTGTAGGGAACGCTGGAAAGAGGTCAGGGCTGCACCCCATCTGGGGCAAAGAATTTTCCCATTTACAGTCAGTTTATAAGTCCAATAGTTCCCTGTGAACTTTTCACTGAAAGCGTTTGTATGGCTTGATCAGACAAGAAAGACTGAATTCTGCATGTAGTCATGCTAACTCTGCTGGGATAATCAGCGGCATGTCAGCTAGTGCATCATCGTGATTCTACATGTAGTAATGCTGCAATCTTTTGTAACCTCCCTCCCCCACCCCACACCTGAAAATTAATATGAATTAAGACTTCTGAGAATGATTACCAATTAGTGTACCTCTCTCGGTGTTTTTAATCCCACCCAAAACAGAAAATATATATATTGCTGCAAACGATGCTGCCTCCAGATCTATTATCACAAGTACTGCCTACTACCACTGCCCCCTCTCACATGCTAGAGAGCTTGGGTGCAGCAGGCAACTGGACGTCGCCCTCTTATGTAATTTTAGCTCAGTGTGCCAGGTACAGTGATTTTGTTTAATACATTACTCATGAGAAACATTTTTATTGTGGCTGTTGGTGTGCTGTTGAATGTGTAAAAGCATTATCATCATCATCAGCATCATCAACAAAGAGGTAGACTGTACACATCCTTTTTCATTGTACTTTTTCTAATAATAGAGAGTATTTTGAGCAGATGAATTATCGAGTTGGATGGCTTAACTTTTTCGCTACGCGCGCCTCGAGCCTCGGCTGTTCCCAGCGCACTCGCGCTCAGTCTCACCGCACATCCGTTGCGTACGTAGCATTTTTAGCAGTTTTCGGATTTTTTGTTCACCGCTTTGGCAGTGTTTTATGCCCTAGTGTTTGGTATGGATGGAAAGTTAAACATTAGCACTTTCAGAAAAAAATATTCGCCTGTGTGCTGATTTCACAAGAGAGACACCAGAACATGCTAAACAAACACGTGAAAAGTAAACACAAACAGACATTGTTTTCATGCAGCTGTGTTATTACAGAACAGAAGCGATCGTCTTTTCAACAATGTTTTTTGTGTCCTTACCTTGGAAATGGTTTGCAAAAATTCAGAACTGTATACCAGGTAACATTTTGTAGTTAGATGAAGAAAATCCTCGAAAAAAAACACACTTTTCACGAGTTCACTCGACACTGTTTAGATCTAGCAACGCTGGCCCATGTTTCAAAGTCGAATAGTGCGACTTGATTTGGTCCGATATCCAGCACGTCATTCCTTATTATCAGCATCATCCGCTCCTTCATCTTCACTTTCTACAGGTAAATCACCCTCTTCGTCCGATCCCTCAGCTAGAACCTCTTAAATTGTAGTGAAACGCGCGCACATGTTTTTTTTTTCTTGGTGCCGCCATTTTGTTTTCCTGCAAACTCGGTCACATTCCATTCTGCAAGTGGGTCAAGGAAAAGTTCCAGAAAAAAATAACAGACCTTTTCTGTAAAGGCCAGTAACAGCAAATTTACTCGTCGATAACCACTGAAAAATTATAGCAAGAGTTGCCTCTCTTAGACCGCAGAGGTGTGGAAGGGGAATTTTTACAGTACGTGTCACAGCGCGTGATGTGCCCCGTACAACGCAGACTAGCGAGTGGCACAGCTCGGGATGTGCCGCGGACAGAGGGGAAGACAGCATGTCACATGGCCGCATGTGACGCGGTGCGAAAAAGTTAAAGCACATGAATCACACGTATTCACCCACTCACCTTGAATGTCGTATCAAAAACACCATGGCAGTTCCAAGTAACACCAAAATGATCACTGTCATATCATGTTTAGATCTACAGTCTTCACAAAAAGTTAAGGACCAGTCAACATAATGGGTGACAGTTTCAATAAATCAGAAAAAATAAACGAAAAAGTTTTTTCCTGTAAAATTCGGTAGCAAGGTTAAGGGGTAATTAGTGAACATGGCAACCACTGTGTGGATGGCACTTGCGCGTCACACAGCATGCTTGGCGCGTGTGAAAATCTGCAATTTCGGCCAAACTAGACCGAGTTTCAGTGTTCAGTGAGCGATACCTGGGGCTTTGTGCACGGCCAAAATGAGATGCACGTGAAAGAATGCATCCTTGGTTATGAACTGCGCTCATTTGCCTACATAAGCTGCCATTTCAGCGGTGTTCAGCACTACACCAGCATGCCACCACGACAAAAGTTGAATGATTTTGACCGGACCAGAGCAATTGCCTGGCTGCAGGATGGAGTTGGCGTGCTCGAAGTGGCCCGCAGACTGCAGGTATCACACTCCATCATCACACGGCTGAGGGAGCGGTTCCATGCGACAGGAAGAGTCCAGGAGTTTTTTTTTGTGTGTGTGCATATTTGCAAGTGGTCCTTAACTTTTTGTGAAGGCTGTATATAGTGATGTGTTAGGTTGGCAATTGCAAAACTGTAAGTGCTCATGAATCAACTTTTGTCATTCTTTTGCAAAACCAGAACTGACTCGTACAAGATTGTGGAATGTGTGGCACTGTGTACATGTACTGGCTTTCCGGCATAAAAGTGCACATGTATGTTTTGTGCCTGGTCGCTATCAACATTATTTGCCGCATACATGGTTTGGTGAGCCGGGATCACCAAATGGTAGAGCATTGGACTTTAGTGTGAGGGTCTCAGTACAGGAATGAAACCGAAAAATCCACCTGAGTGACCTGCAGACTGAGCTGTTTGATGGCATGTGCTGCTTTGGCTTAGTGCAAAGGCTGGGTCTCCAGTTCAAACTGGTTGGGGCCAAAGATTTGTGCTGTTCTTTTCTCTTTGGTTACAGACCAGTAATATCTTCGGGTCATGTAGTAACGACTACGCTATATATAGTAGAAAATCTTTGCCCCTTTTAAAATTTGTGTGCAGAGTGAACAATGGCAATCTGGTGCTTTTTGTTGGCTTTGTAAACAAGTTTCATGCCAGGTAATAGTAAAAATCGGGGAAAAATGAGGCTGGCTTGTGGACTGTTTGTATTCATGCGTGTCTGGCCCAGCAGCCAGCAGATGACCATGGAATGTGGGGGTATGTGGTCGCTGCCAGCATTGCCAAAAAACGGAATATTGGAATTTGTTGAAATTTACTCTACACATGAGTCTATGGCTGCCTGATTTTTGTGATTTTTTGTGTGAATTTTAAAGCATTTCTAGGGTGTCATCTGCAGCCTTATGTGTAAGAGGAATATATAGCGTTTTCCTCAGAAAATGCGTCTGTGGTACGTAGTCAGTATTTGCCCTGTCTTTGGTGTCACCCATATGCGGTGGAAGAGAAAGTTCAACTCCCAACTGCACAACCACACGCCTGACAACATGGTTCACAGGTTACCATCTCTCCAGAACTATGATTTACCATTCCAGCCCAAGTAACACGAAGTTAAGATTACATGTATGTGACCTTCCATGAGAAAACCCGGCTTAAGTGCAAAATTTTCAATTTTTTGTTTTTGCAGCCATCTTATAGAAGCAGCCTTGCTCTTTGCAGTGCAAAAAACTCTTTTTAAGACATCATAATTTAAGGGCAGAACTACCTGATTTTGGCAAAATCTCAATATCGACCAGATAGCACCCGCTGACCTTTGTTAGCCTCTAGCTCGGAACAGCGGCGTGCGTCTTATGCCGGGTTTTCTCGTGGACAGTCACATATACTGTTACTAATTTTGTGAGTCTCATTTCACTGAGGATGCATTTCTTCTTATGATGTGCAGGACTTGGATCAGGAGCCTTCCTGCGTCGGCTGCTGGGAATGCATGGTGAGTATTTACTTTCAAAACAGGTTGTGTTTACATGATGCTAAACAGGCAGTACTAGCCTTCGTCATTTGTCTTGTGATACATGACTGTACACATGCACGCAGGTCAGTTTATAGGGCTCAGGACGGCGCAGGTACTTGTGTACACAACTTTGGCACCACATAAAACCATACAGGGGTGAATGTTATTCAATGGAGAATTTTATTTGGAATCAATTACAACACCCCCCAGCCCCCTCCACCATCACCACTACTTTAAATTTGAATAGGGGATCACACCAGATACAGAATTTCCACCCTTCTGAATGTATGTTTGTTGATTGGATAAGGGCGATGAGAGGGTGGGCTTGATTTCCTCTGTTAATTTCACCACACACTGCTATTGAACTATTGTTTTGGCATTTGTTCTGCTTAGAGTTAGCCTGAAAAACAAACATTTTTGCAACAAACTAAAAAGCAGTTTTTTGTTGTTGCATACTTATGTCTGTCTGGTAGCAGGTAACGTCATATGTCGAAACAAAATGTAAATGTGAGAACTGTCCCACCTGGAACAGACAAACTGAGTCCTTGGGGCGAGTGGGGGAGGGGGGGGATGTTAGCAATTTGCAGAATAGCGATGCTAGACCATTCCTTGGTTCCAGCCAATTGCAGCCATCACTTTTGTTAATCCTTGATTTGACCTGCCTCCCACCGAGTTCTCCGGCCATTGTGCTGCTTTTGGGCGGTCATGCAGCTCCCACACACCCCTTTAGACTTAACTCCTAACTGTCCACACACGAATCACATCCTGAATCAAAATCATCACAACACAAGACAGCACTAGAAGCACTATTATGCAACCTCGAGGCCAGCAGTATGCCCGAGAGACAGCATAACGTGCCATCATGTTGCATCACACTCCGGCGAGCGGTTCAGCGCTAGCCAGACAGCTCAGCGATTTCGCACCCTCTTGTGAATACCGTGGTCACCCCTAGTTGGGGTATTGACCACGTAATAGCTAACAACACAACCTGCCCCAAGCACTTCCCACTGGCGTGACGGCGGTAGACAACAAGAGACAAGTCATGTTACAACGAGCATGAAACCACATGTGACGTACTCACAGCTTTATGAGCCATACACAAGACTGCCCTGAGCAGGCAAAGGGATTATGAGAGATTATGCCATCTACTACGAGCTGTGCATCATGGGGGGGGGGGGGGAATGGCCCCTCCCTGAGGGTGTCCAAGCCTTGCGTAATAGTGCTGTAGAGTGCTGTCTACTGCTGTTTAGTGGTCCCATGAGTTTTGGTAATTCTTGTCATATAGTGTGGGTGGGTGGGGGGGGGGGGGATAGGGCTGTGGACAGTTAGGAGTTAATTGGAAACTGTGAAATTCTCAAGTTTATTTTGCATGTGAGCGTAGTTTAGTTGCATTCTATTTGACCAACAGAGAAACTCATTATTCCTATTTTTTTCCAGCACGGCCAGCTTCACCCCAGCCACAACCGAGGATGAGAGTGGTATGTACCACTTACGCACCAGTTATCATTGTTGCAATTAGGTGTGAAGCAAGATCAAGGTCAAACAGACTGACTGGAGTCTGATAAATGTATGTCAAAGAAAACCATCAGATCTTCCTTGGGGATGGTAGAGGATAGAATAGTGCATTTTATTTTTTGACTGAGATGGATTATTTGGCTTTGTTCCTGTACTGAATAGGGCAAGGTGACATGCATGTTTCTCCTGCACTATCCTCAAGATTCATGAACACCAAAATTAGACCACAACTTACATACATGCCTATCATTTCTGTCATACAGACAGCACCAGCAGCAGCAGCAGCAGCAGCACCAGCACCAGCAGCAGCACCAGCAGCAGCACCAGCAGCACCTTCACAGCTTTGTGGTAAGATCTATTTTAAAGATTTAAGGAGTATTTGTATAATGGTTTGATCTGTCTCAGCTCCTCACTCAGGGCTCCCTAAAAGCTACAGACCTAAAGGGTCCACTGACCCCCAGTTCAAAATTTTAGGGGGTCTTTGTACCTCCACTTTCAATTTTTAAAGGGTCAGAATCATTTCTCAAGTTTTTAGTGCATAGAATTATAAATTCCATAAATACGGCTGAACAGGTGTGTGTGTGTGTGTGTGTGTGTGTGTGTGTGTGTGTGTGTGTGTGTGCAAAACTGAATTTTATCAACTTCAAATCATATAATTAAATGAAGTGAGTACAATTCAGTTTTGAAAGTTGGAAACTCTGACTTTTTGCTGCTCTGTGCCGACTCTGATGCGACTGACGTCTGAATCGTAGCAATGCGACGCCGAAGCCGTGCACCCGCTGCTGGGCGAGGGCTCGAGCAACTCCACAACTTTTCCACTGACGAAAAAGTCCATAGTCTTTTGAACTTTCGCTTTTTTCGGTGGCATGATTCGTCACAGAGAAAGCGAATCCGATCGTTAACAAGAGCACTGACTCTAAAATCTTTCGTCCATAGTTTCGAGCGCAGAAGCGGAAAAAGACGGGGCACGTTCACTACGCGCGAGTGGCTGTAGTAGCCGCCGATCTGCAGCAATAGACAGTTAACGCCTGCGAGCGTTAAACAGAACCAAACACAGAACCGAACTGAACGCAGCCATGGCAAGGGAGAACACTCACTCGATCACAACAAGCCTATAGGCGTACGCACGGTAGTGCAGAGGTAGTGCGTCAAGCTAAGCACAGATCACGTTCATAATGCTTCAACGTACCCCCTCGAATTTTTTTTAGGACGTAAATTTTAACTTCAGTGCGTAAATTACGCACAGACGCACAGTTTAGGGAGCCCTGTCACTCATGTCTGGACTACCAGTGCCTAGTAATGTTGGGTATCTGCTGCAAACTGGTTAATTGCGCCTAGGAGATAATGAGTTTCCAAATTTGCTGTATATGCATTTAGTATTTATGGTTGTGTAACAAACGGAGTCTATGCAATAACCCTCTGTTGTGTGTGTGTGTTTGTGTGTGTGTGTGTGTGTGTGTGTGTGTGTGTGTGTGTGTGTATGTGTGTGTGTATGTCACGCCACAATTTTTTTTTTTTTGAAGGCAGTTCCATACCTGCATTGCCATACATTGCCACAGAAGAGTTTATTTCTAATCCCTTTAGACTTAACTGGAGACTGTGAATGTTATAAAATTGGACCTTTGGGTATTTGTCACATGACTGGGGAAATATAGAAAAGTTTCATTTGCCGTATATTTTTGGGAAGGAGAGGGGCCGGGGGGGGGGGGGGGGGGGGGGGGAGGGGGCTTTGTGATCTACTAGCCAAAAGGTTGTGACGATTTTCTTGCAGACAGGGCCCCAAACAAATTTCTCAAGTTTATTTTGCATGTCAGTGTAGTTATAGTTTAGTTGCATCCTATTCGACCAACAGAGAAACTAACCATTCCTACTTTTTTCCAGCACGGCCCGCTCCACCCCAGGCCCGAGCCCGGCTAAGATCGGTACGTACCACTTACGCACCAGTTATCATTGTTACAATTAGGTGTGAAGCAAGATGAAGGTCAAACAGACTGACAGGAGTCTGATCAACGTATACGAAAGAAGACCGTCAGAACTTGATTGGCAATGGTAAAGGATAGAATAATGCATTTTATTTTCTGGCTGAGATGGATTATTTGGCTTTGTTCCTGTACTGAATAGGGCAGGGTGACATGCATCGTGCGTTTCTTCTGCACTATCCTCAAGATTCATGAACACCAGAATTAGACCACAACATACATACATGCCTATCATTTCTGTCATACAGTCAGGAACAGCAGCACCACCAGCACCAGCTGCAGCACCAGCAGCAGCACCTTCACAGCTTTGTGGTAAGATCTATTTTAAAGATTTAAGGAGTATTTGTATAATGGTTTGATCTGTCTCAGCTCCTCACTCATGTCTGCACTACCAGTGCCTAGTAATGTTGGGTATCTGCTGCAAACTGGTTAATTGCGCCTAGGAGATAATGAGTTTCTAAATTTGCTGTATATGCATTTAGTATTTATGGTTGTGTAACAAACGGAGTCCATGCAATAACCCTCTGTTGTGTGTGCGTGTGTGTGTGTGTGTGTGTGTGTGTGTGTGTGGATGTCACTCCACAATTTTTTTTTTTGAAGGCAGTTCCATACCTGCATTGCCATACATTGCCACAGAAGAGTTTATTTCTAATCCCTTTAGACTTAACTGGAGACTGTGAATGTTATAAAATTGGACCTTTGGGTATTTGTCACATGACTGGGGAAAATATAGAAAAGTTTCATTTGCCTTTTGGGAAGGAGAGGGGCCAGGGTGGGGGGGGGGGGGGGGAGGGGGGCATTGTGATCTACTAGCCAAAAGGTTGTGACCATTTTCTTGCAGACAGGGCCTCAAACAAATTTCTCAAGTTTATTTTGCATGTCAGTGTAGTTATAGTTTAGTTGCATCCTATTCGACCAACAGAGAAACTAACCATTCCTACTTTTTTCCAGCACGGCCCGCTCCACCCCAGGCCCGAGCCCGGCTAAGATCGGTACGTACCACTTACCATACCAGTTATCATTGTTGCAATTAGGTGTGAAGCAAGATCAAGGTCAAACAGACTGACTGGAGTCTGATAAACGTATACGAAAGAAGACTGTCAGAACTTGATTGGGAATGGTAAAGGATAGAATAATGCATTTTATTTTCTGGCTGAGATGGATTATTTGGCTTTGGTCCTGTACTGAATAGGGCAGGGTGACATGCATCGTGCGTTTCTTCTGCACTATCCTCAAGATTCATTAACACCAGAATTAGACCACAGCTTACATACATGCCTATCATTTCTGTCATACAGTCAGGAACAGCAGCACCACCACCACCAGCTGCAGCACCAGCAGCAGCACCTTCACAGCTTTGTGGTAAGATCTATTTTAAAGATTTAAGGAGTATTTGTATAATGGTTTGATCTGTCTCAACTCCTCACTCATGTCTGCACTACCAGTGCTTAGTAATGTTGGGTAATGCTGCAAACTGGTTAATTGCGCCTAGGAGATAATGAGTTTCCAAATTTGCTGAATATGCATTTAGTATTTATGGTTGTTTTACCTAGATGTAACTGCTTTTGCTTCCTACACTTTTGTTTTGTAATCTGGAGTTTGAGAAATTAGCCTGAAGGTGCAGTGTTTCCTGCATGTCCTAGGTTTATATACTGCCCCTTAAACCAGTCTGCATCTTTTTTCCAGTATTACACAGTGATCGTCAAATGCGCTCGTCCGCTCGCTTTCACTACCAAATTTACCGTCGGGCGAGTGAAAGCTCCGCTAGAGGTAGCCCGAATGGCGATCAGGAATTCTGAGATGAATCAGAACCTAGCAGCCACTCCTGTCAAGTGTTTAGCTTCTCTATCATTGATGTCGACTGCCGTGGGCTTTCCGCGCATGCGCTTTGACTGCGGTATTTTCAAAACATCCGGTCTGCGATTCGGGCTTCCAGAATTTTTTACGGGCCACCAGTTTTGTTCAGGGCGGTAGCCCGAATGGCTACCATGGTCCTGACACATTTGACGATCGCTGATGACTTTTTTTTTTTTTTTTCAAGTAGTGGAGGCGCATGTGGCTGAGATAATAACCCTCTGTTGTCCGTGTGTGTGTGTGTGTGTGTGTGTGTGTGTGTGTCTGTGTCTGTGTGTTTGTCTGTGTCTGTGTCTGTGTGGGTGTGGGTGTGGGTGTCACGCCACAATTTTTTTTTTTTTGAAAGGCAGTTCCATACCTGCATTGCCATATAAGGGTTTATTTCTAATCCCTTTAGACTAAACTGGAAACTGGGTGGGTATTGTGATTTACTAGCCAAAAGGTTGTAACCATTTTCTTGAAGACAGAGCCCCAAACAAATTTCTCAAGTTTATTTTGCATGTAAGTGTAGTTATAGTTTGGTTGCATCCTATTCGACCAACAGAGAAACTAACCATTCCTACTTTTTTCCAGCACGGCCCGCTCCACCCCAGGCCCGAGCCTGGCTAAGATCGGTACGTACCACTTACCATACCAGTTATCATTGTTGCAATTAGGTGTGAAGCAAGATGAAGGTCAAACAGACTGACTGGAGTCTGATAAAGGTATACGAAAGAAGACTGTCAGAACTTGATTGGGAATGGTAAAGGATAGAATAATGCATTTTATTTTCTGGCTGAGATGGATTATTTGGCTTTGTTCCTGTACTGAATAGGGCAGGGTGACATGCATCGTGCGTTTCTTCCGCACTATCCTCAAGATTCATGAACACCAGAATTAGACCACAACATACATACATGCCTATCATTTCTGTCATACAGACAGGAACAGCAGCACCACCACCACCAGCTGCAGCAGCAGCACCAGCAGCAGCAGCACCTTCACAGCTTTGTGGTAAGATCTATTTTAAAGATTTAAGGAGTATTTGTATAATGGTTTGATCTGTCTCAGCTCCTCACTCATGTCTGCACTACCAGTGCTTAGTAATGTTGGGTATCTGCTGCAAACTGGTTAAGTGCGCCTAGGAGATGATGAGTTTCAAAATTTGCTGTATATGCATTTAGTATTTATGGTTGTGTAACAAACGGAGTCTATGCAATAACTCTGTTGTGTGTGTGTGTGTGTGTGTGTGTGTGTGTGTGTGTGTGTGTGGATGTCACGCCACAATTTTTTTTTTTTTTTTTTTTGAAGGCAGTTCCATACCTGCATTGCCATACATTGCCACAGAAGAGTTTATTTCTAATCCCTTTAGACTTAACTGGAGACTGTGAATGTTATAAAATTGGACCTTTGGGTATTTGTCACATGACTGGGGGAAATATAGAAAAGTTTCATTTGCCGTATACTTTTGGGAAGGAGGGGGGACGGTGAGGGGGGGGGGGGAGGGAGGGGGCATTGTGATCTACTAGCCAAAAGGTTGTGACCATTTTCTTGCAGACAGGGCCCCAAACAAATTTCTCAAGTTTATTTTGCATGTCAGTGTAGTTATAGTTTAGTTGCATCCTACTCGACCAACAGAGAAACTAACCATTCCTACTTTTTTCCAGCACGGCCCGCTCCACCCCAGGCCCGAGCCCGGCTAAGATCGGTACGTACCACTTACGCACCAGTTATCATTGTTGCAATTAGGTGTGAAGCAAGATCAAGGTCAAACAGACTGACTGGAGTCTGATAAACGTATACGAAAGAAGACCGTCAGAACTTGATTGGGAATGGTAAAGGATAGAATAATGCATTTTATTTTTTGACTGAGATGGATTATTTGGCTTTGTTCCTGTACTGAATAGGGCAAGGTGACATGCATCGTGCGTTTCTTCTGCACTATCCTCAAGATTCATGAACACCAAAATTAGACCACAACATACATACATGCCTATCATTTCTGTCATACAGACAGGAACAGCAGCACCACCACCACCAGCTGCAGCAGCAGCACCAGCAGCAGCAGCACCTTCACAGCTTTGTGGTAAGATCTATTTTAAAGATTTAAGGAGTATGTGTATAATGGTTTGATCTGTCTCAGCTCCTCACTCATGTCTGCACTACCAGTGCTTAGTAATGTTGGGTATCTGCTGCAAACTGGTTAATTGCGCCTAGGAGATAATGAGTTTCCAAATTTGCTGAATATGCATTTAGTATTTATGGTTGTTTTACCTAAACGTAATTGCTGTTTGTATCCTACACTTTTTTTGTACTCTGGAGTTTAAGTAATTCGCACAAAGGTAACTAATACTCTTCCCAGAGTACATTTTTAGCAGTGATATAGCACTGATAATACTTCTTCTAAAACAAGTTTATTGACTGCTAACGGTCTGCTTAAGACTGTTTTGATCAGTGCTGTCATTTCTCCTGGGCAATGCATGGTATGTGCTCAGCACAGATGTCGTTTTCAGAGTGTCCCCCCCCCCCCCTCTCTCTCTCTCTATGTCATTAATCCTCAGTGCAGCATGTACTAAGAACTGATGTCTTTTTCAGACTCCCAGCTTCAACCACTAGTGGTTTTGAAAAGACTGGAGATAGGAACCGGTCAGTAATTTTGTGTCACATTTTATCTTTAAATTCTGTTATACATTATATGATTGTAGGCCACATTTTGCAAAGTCAATTCATTTCACAATGTCGGATAGCATCTCGTTAGTTTAAGACTTTGTTACGTTTTGGAATATATCATAACTATATCGCTTTTTCATTTGCAGGACGAAAACGAAGCAGACAGCCAGATGAGCCGTGAGAATGCTTTGTTTTCTGTGTTGGAAATAAAGGGTACAAGTGTGTGTGTGTGTGTGTGTGTGTGTGTGTGTGTGTGTGTGCATGCGAGTGCATGTGTGTGCAAGTAAAATGATGACAAAATTGCTTAAAACTGAAATGTTTAAATATCTCTTGCAGCTCACCAAGCAAAAAACGGCAAAGAACCGAAGGAGAAAATGTACGTATACTGTGCATAACATTGGTATTTTCAGACTATATATATAATATATATAAAGAAAAAACTATTTTTCACAGTGGTAGTACACAAGAAGAACTTTTTTTCAAATAGCACTTTGAAACCCTTCAATCTTCATCCCACCATGTATAATGATAGAATTCCTGTACTGAATAGGACAGGGTGACATGCATCGTGTGTTTCTCCTACACTATCCTTAATTCATTAACACCAAAATTAGACCACAACTTACATGCGTGCATACCATTTCTGTCATACAGACGACAACAACTGGTGCAGCAGCAACAGCACAACCACCACAGCTGAGTCGTAAGATGGTTTTTAAACATTTAAGGGATATTTGTATAATGATTTCATCTGTTTTAACTCCTCGCTCACGTCTGCACTACCATTGGTTAACAATGTTGCGTTGTCTGCTGCAAACTGGTTAATTGCTTCTAGGAGATGATGAGTTTCAAAATTAGTTATATGCATTTAGTATTTATTTGTTTTACCTAGATGTAACTGCTGTTTGTTTCCTGTACTTTTTTGTAATCTGAAGTTCGAGATATTAGCAGGAAGATGGAGTTTTTCCTGCATGTCCTAGGTTTACATTCTGCCCCTTAAACCAGTTTGCATCATTTGTCCAACGTTACATTTTTGTATTGTTTTTTTTTTAACGTAGTGCAGACACATGTAGCCGCAAATAATTAGTCTTTGTTGCTTGTTTGGTTTTAAGCCCCCAGAACTCTCACTCACATAAAGCTTCATGTGAATTTTAATATGCTATTATTGAAGTTTGAAGTTTCATTTGCCATACCCTATTTTTTTATGTAGTTTGATTTACTTTGTCAAAACCTGTGAGCTTGTGACCATGTTCTTACAGACAGTGCTGAAAACAAATTTGTCAAGTTTATTTTGCCTGTCAGTGTAATTACGGTTCAGCTGCATCCTATCCTGCCAACAGAGAAACTCACCATTCCTACTTTTTTTCCAGCACAGCCAGGCCCATCCAGGTATCCCACCGTTTATGGAAAGAGGGTAAGTACCACTTTTGCACCAGCCATCTTTGTTGCAATGTGTGAAGCAAGATCAAGCCAGGCAATAACAACAAATTTTAAAGTAACCCCCTGTTGTGTCTGCTTGGAAGTTTTATATTTTGTGTTGTATGTGCATAGAAATTTTGTGGGGGAGCTGACATATCTGAATGATAGAGCATTAGACTTTCAGTTCTCTGGTCATGTTTTTGAACTCAGGCTGAGCCATTTTGGGCTCCCTTGTGTAACAATGGGAATCTATGTAATAACTAGAGGGGTTCGGTTACATGTACGGGTTTTCAGGTTTTAACCAGTTTACTTTGTTCAGGGTTCAGTAAACCAGCTCGATCAAAAAAAAAAAAAAAAAAACCAAAAAGGGAAAACCAGGTTTTCAGGGGACATAAGTCGCATAACCAGCAATACCACGCTGCCGGAACTTCAAGCGTGAAGCATGGCAGACATGAAGGAAAAATTTGATCTAAATCCGAAAGGAAAGGCGGCCGTATGGGAATTCTTTCATCTCCGTTCTAAAGATGGACAAGTTGATAATTCAACAGCCTACTGCACAGAATGTAAATCTGTATTAAGGCAGATAGGCCACTTTTAAAACTCTGTCTGGGATGTTGTTTCAGACATTCCCCACTTTTCTCTTTAATGTACGTGGATGTGGGAGAGTATTTGCTTAAGAAACTGAGATTCGTTTTTATTAGTGCGTCTGTCTGTCTCAGTCTCTCTCTCTCTCTCTCTCTCACACACACACACACACACACACACACACACACACACACACACACACACACACACTCAAGAGACATACAGTGAGTGATAGAGACGGCTAGGCCACTGATTATTTATATGCATACATATACACATGTGTACCATTTCTGTTATACAGGCATCAGCAGCAACAGGAACAGCAACAGCAGCAGCAGCACCAGTGCTGAGTGGTAAGATCTATTTTAAACATGTGCATGATTTTACCCTCAGAATTCACAGAACCTGTGTGTGCCTGCTCACTGTCCACTTTCTTGTGATCTACTAGCCAAACGGTTGTGACCATTTTCTTGTAGACAGGGCCCCAAACAAATTTCTCAAGTTTATTTTGCATGTCAGTGTAGTTCTAGTTTAGTTGCATCCTATTCATTGCATCCATCTCATTAGTTTAAGACTTTGTTTAAGCCGTTACGTTTTGGAATATATCATAACTATTTCGCTTTTTTGATTTGCAGGACGAAAACGAAGCAGACAACCAGATGAGCCGTGAGTATGCTTTGTTTTCTGTGTTGGAAATAAAGGGTACAAGTGTGTGTGTGTGTGTGTGTGTGTGTGTGTGTGTGTGTGTGTGTGTGTGTGTGTGTGTGTATGTGTGTGTGTGTGCGAGTAAAATGATGACAAAATTGCTTAAAACTGAAATGTAAATATCTCTTGCAGCGTACCAATATCAAAACGGCAAAGAACCGAAGGAGAAAATGTACGTATCCTGTGCATAACATTGGTATTTTCAGACTATGTATGTAATATTTATATAAAGAAAAAACTATTTTTCACAATGGTAGTACACAACAAGAACTTTTTTTCAAATAGCACTTTGAAACCCTTCAATCTTCATCCCACCATGTATAATGATAGAATTCCTTTACTGAATAGGACAGGGTGACATGCATCATGTGTTTCTCCTACACTATCCTTAATTCATTAACACCAAAATTAGACCACAACTTACATGCGTACATACCATTTCTGTTATACAGACGACAACAACTGCTGCAGCACAACCACCACAGCTGAGTCGTAAGATGGTTTTTAAACATTTAAGGGATATTTGTATAATGATTTCATCTGTTTTAACTCCTCGCTCACGTCTGCACTACCATTGGTTAGCAATGTTGCGTTGTCTGCTGCAAACTGGTTAATTGCTCCTAGGAGATGATGAGTTTCAAAATTAGTTATATGCATTTAGTATTTATTTGTTTTACCTAGATGTAACTGCTGTTTGTTTCCTGTACTTTTTTGTAATCTGAAGTTCGAGATATTAGCAGGAAGATGGAGTTTTTCCTGCATGTCCTAGGTTTACATTCTGCCCCTTAAACCAGTTTGCATCATTTGTCCAACGTTACATTTTTGTATTGTTTTTTTTTTACGTAGTGCAGACACATGTAGCCGCAAATTAGTCTTTGTTGCTTGTTTGGTTTTAAGCCCCCAGAACTCACTCACTCACATAAAGTGTCATGTGAATTTTAATATGCTATTATTAAAGTTTGAAGTTTCATTTGCCATACCCTAATTATTTTTATGTAGTTTGATTTACTTTGTCAAAACCTGTGAGCTTGTGACCATGTTCTTACAGACAGTGCTGAAAACAAATTTGTCAAGTTTATTTTGCCTGTCAGTGTATAATTACAGTTCAGTTACCTCCTATTCTGCCAACAGAGAAACTCACCATTCCTACTTTTTTCTCCAGCACAGCCAGGCCCATCCAGGTATCCCACCGTTTATGGAAAGAGGGTAAGTACCACTTTTGCACCAGCCATCTTTGTTGCAATGTGTGAAGCAAGATCAAGCCAGGCAATAACAACAAATTTTAAAGTAACCCCCTGTTGTGTCTGCTTGGAAGTTTTATATTTTGTGTTGTATGTGCATAGAAATTTTGTGGGGGAGCTGACATATCTGAATGATAGAGCATTAGACTTTCAGTTCTCTGGTCATGTTTTTGAACTTAAGCTGAGCCATTTTGGGCTCCCTTGTGTAACAATGGGAGTCTATGTAATAACTAGAGGGGTTCGGTTTTACATGTACAGGTTTTCAGGTTTTAACCGGTTTGCTTTGTTCAGGGTTCAGTAAACCGGTTCGATCAAAAAAAAAACAAAAAAAAAACAAAAAGGGAAAACCAGGTTTTCAGGGGACATAAGTCACACAACCAGCAATACCACGCTGCCGGAACTTCAAGCGTGAAGCATGGCAGACATGAAGGAAAAATTTGATCTAAATCCGAAAGGAAAGGCGGCCGTATGGGAATTCTTTCGTCTCCGTTCTAAAGATGGACAAGTTGATAATTCAACAGCCTACTGCACAGAATGTAAATCTGTATTGTTAAAACTTTTGCCTGGGATGTTGTTTCAGACATTCCCTGCTTTTCTCTTTAATGTACGTGGATGTGGAAGAGTATTTGCTTAATAAACTGAGATTCGTTTTTATTAGCGCGTCTGTCTGTCTGTCTGTCTCAGTCTCTCTCTCTCTCTCTCTCTCACACACACACACACACACTCAAGCTCAAGAGACATACAGTGAGTGATAGAGATGGCTAGGCCGCTGATTACTTTTATGCATACATATACACATGTGTACCATTTCTGTTATACAGGCATCATCAGCAACAGCAGCAGCAGCACCAGTGCTGAGTGGTAAGATCTATTTTAAACATGTGCATGATTTTACCCTCAGAATTCACAGAACCTGTATGTGCCTGCTCACTGTCCACTTTCTTGGGCTATTCGCTAAAACTCATGTGATTCTGTGCAAATGGCCAGTGGCTGTTTCAGAATAAGAATAATAATTGTGCATTGGACCTTGGTCAAACCAGCATGTCTATTTAAGAGGAACTTCTAATATGTGGGGTGTTCTGAAAATAGTTTAGATCATTAAAGAGGAAATGTTTAAATGATTTTGTAGAGCACCTTTTGATTTTGACTCTGTTCTCTTGCAGGTCCAGCCCCTGCTGCAAGTGCCACTACTGCGCCACCACCACCGCCTCCACCACCGCCACCACCACCGCCACCACCACCGCCTCCACCACCGCCTCCGCCACCAGCCCGCCGAAACAGACCAGTTGCAGTATGCATTATTATTGTTATCATCATTATTAGTGGCATTTTTAAAGACTGTATAAAAAAGAACACTTTTTACAGGGCAGTACATTTGTATGCCACAAGTACTGGGGTTTTAAGTGTAAATATCTTCACTGCCTCTGACATTTAACCAGCCCTCCACATCTTGCAGATTTTATGTAAAAATTAATTCAGTCAGGGAAGTCACAACACCAACAGGAACATCACAAGACATGAACAAGCATCTGCTGTCAGGTGGCCTGTTTGAGGCTGACATTAAATGATTAATTCACGGAATTGACGACATCTCTCTCTCCCTGTCTCCCCCTTAAGATTCTAGATCCACTATAGTGTAGTGGATCTAGTGTCTTTGATAGGTCTTGAAGAAAAAAAAAAAAAAACCCACCCAACCATACACTGGCAACAATAACAAAACAGACGAAATAGCAATTTAGAGAAACAGGGGATATATATATACAAATTTTCACAATGCTAGTACACAACAAGAACTTCCCCCCAGATACCACCTTGTTCTCAAGGTAAGTGGATTTACCACACAAATACATATACACATACCAAAATACTTCTCTTTTATTATAATTGGTGTTATTTCTGATGTTTTGGCGCTTCTCCGCATATTTTACGGTTGACTTGATTGCAGGTACATTTTCTCCTGTTTAACAAAAACATAACCTATCGGGCTGCTGTGATGAGAATTAACTTGGGTGAAAATTGGTTTGTGTGAAATAAACCATTTTATCTCCCTGTATAAGACATGACAAGGTCTGAATTTTTCATATTTATTCAGAGGGTCAGTATGTATAGAACTGCGAGCCACCCGTGGATTATAGTTTGGAGGCTGACACCTGGTTGGCCACCAAGTGGTAGAATTTGAATTTGTGCCCACTCTCTCATCCGGCAGTTTGTTGCGCTCAAAGCTCTGTTGATCATTAAGAAGTACTATTTTCAACCGTACAGTCAAACTCAAAAGCACAACTGTTTCTAACAAGTTTGCCTCCATATTATGCCCATAGCAATCCTTCAATATGGGCGTTTAAATAAGGTAGTCGTAATAGGAGCGAGACATTTCCCTTTCACCAATAGGAATTTTTTCTGGTGACTCAGTGAATTTTTGTACAGTAGACGCCGGATATAAGCAACTCGGATATAAGAAAACTCGGTTATTGCCAACGATTTTTTTTCCCCCGGCCAAACTCTTCTTTATTATGTATTACAAAAACTCGGATACAAGAAACTCGCTTATAAGAAAACTCGGTTTTAGGAAAGCAAATTTCTTGTCCCGCTTGATACAAAAACTCGGATATAAGAAACCGAAAGTACATTTCCAAGAAAATTTCACTCATTGTAAGAAACCGAAAGTACATTTCCAAGAAAAGTTCACTCATTCTAAGAAAACAGGTCAGGTCTGACGTCACTCAGGACAGGCACATGATTGCGCATGATTTTCTTTTCTTGAATTGGATCTTTACCATTGTATTCCGTGCAAAATTGAATGTTGGCAACAAGAAAAAATACGAGATGCATTTTTGTTGTTCTATTGTTATATGTTGTTTTTATTATTATTTTGTTTTTTTGCCTGATTGGGAGCTCTCTCCGAGGCTCTCTCTCTCTCTCTCTCTCTCTCTCTCTCGCTCTGTATGTCTGTCTCTGTCTACAGGGCTCGCGTTAAGGAGAATAAAACTATCAGTATTAGACTAACTGTTGATCAATTCCTTTCTTTGACAATATACGTGGTCCATCTTTCCTCCATCCCCCTTCCCCCTCCCAACAGAAAAAAAAGCTAATTTGCAGCTTTTTTCAGCCAAATTAGACACGGAAAGCATCGCATATCATGGGAAGAGTTTTTTAATAGATCAAAAGTTGATACATAATGCACTTTTAATATATCCTATAAATACAAGGCAATTCTCTCTCTCTCTCTCTCTCTCTCTCTCTCCTTAGCTCTTTTTTGTTTGTTTGTTTGGTTGGCTGGTTGGTTGGTTGGTTGGTTTGGTTGGTTTTTTTCTTTCTTTTTTTTTTTTTCTTTACATGACCGCCAGCGCTACAGTTGGGAAGCAAAAACAGTATTTTCATGT
The DNA here is from genome assembly GCA_018292915.2 of Batillaria attramentaria. Taxonomy (NCBI): domain Eukaryota; kingdom Metazoa; phylum Mollusca; class Gastropoda; family Batillariidae; genus Batillaria; species Batillaria attramentaria. The sequence goes on from JACVVK020000085.1 coordinate 68,297, forward strand.
TCAAACAAAAAAATCTGACATTGAAGGACACAAGCGCACTAGTGTATATTAAATCTACACATATATATTCTGTGCAGGTCTTTAAGAGAAACCAGATATTTCTTAATTTAATGCAAAACATACACGAACTGAGAAAAAAGAATGTTTTAAGCCTTTTTTTCACTGAACTCGGTTATAAGAAATATTTTTCAAAATACTTTCTTATATCCGACTTTCAGATATAAGAAAACTCGGATATAAGAAACCAAAAAATTGCCCCCCTCGAGTTTCTTATAACCGGCGTATACTGTACCAAGCAGTCTTCATGTGGTGTGTGGTCTAAGTGAATGTGTTTCTGATTTGCTGTTTCAGAGGCCAACACGTGTTATGACGCGCCGGACCCGCCCCACCACCTTTTTGGAGATCAGATGGAAGGGGCAGTGTCATCTTGAAAGAGAAAACCCCTACCCCCGGCGCCGTTAGTCGTAAGCTTGTTTGGTAGCATGAGATGTTGTGTATAACTGCAAGTTGAAGAGGGGGAAGGGGGGTGGTGGTGGTGTGGTGTGGTGGTGTAAAGTAGGGCGTGGGGGGGGGGGGACTGGTCGTTTAAAGAAAACTTGAAATTTGTGACATCTCAGGGAGCCAGGATAGCCGAATGGTAGAGCGTTGGACTTTCAGTACTTGGGTCGTGAGTTTGAATCCCAGCTGGGGCCAAATATTTGTGCTGGCCTTTTTGTTATTGCCCCGTCTTTGATACCACCCATACATGGTGGAGAAGAACGTTCAACTCCTAAACACCCACCCACCCTTCTGACATCTCTTGTGAGTAAGTACGTCACATGCTGAAAATGTCAGTTGGTAGTCTTCCTTCTGTCAAAGTGAGCTTGACATCAAGATACTCGGCCTCGGTGCCTGATGAGACGATCCACTACATGGATGGGGGTGCAGTTGTTTGAGGTGCATGGTTCTTGAATTGTGCAAGATGGTTTTAGTCTGTCAGTATGGTGATTCCATCATTACAGATTGTGCTTCAGTCAAGTTGCTCTACTGTATCTCTAAGGCTAACTGGTACCCACGATGACAGTGATGGTACTGGTGTCCGCCAGTTTTTGGTCCAGTTTTCCCATGAAGATGTCCACGTAGTTGGCCAGGCCCATCGCAGTACCATGGTTCGTTATGGCATAGGTGGTGTTACATGTACCGTCCGTGTGTGGGGTGAAGTTGTTCAGGGTGGTTTATAGACTTTAGCCACGGTTTTTGTGGGGATGTCTAGAGGACTGGGGTGTGCCGAAAGTAGTTCCTTTGTGGCGTGCACCCACATCCTGTTGTTGACATCAGGGTAAAGAGATACGACATAACAAACAGCAAGGCTGTAGGTGGCAGTGGGGCAAGAGTCTGGTTTATCATCCCTTGAAATGCTTTCACTCTTCAATTGTTTGTCTGCACAAGCGTTAACTGTTTGAAGTATTCTGGGGTTGGCATTGTCAGAAAGGACGTCATAGTAGTCAGGGTCTCCTGGTTGGCTAGGATGGTTTTGTCTTTCTCTTGTAGTGATGTGAATACTGTAATGCCTGATCTGTCTTGAAATCTGCAGGCTGTGTTGTGAGTAGGGGTAAACTCTTCAGTTCTTTGATTGCTTTTCTTTGGCCTGCTGTGATGGTGTGTGTACACACACACACACACACACATGCACACGCACACGCATGCACGCACGCGCGCGCGCGCGCTATGATGGCTTGTTTAAGCGAGTGCTGCTGAAACCAGAATGGACGCGTAGCTCAGAGCCATGTGGAAGCATTCCGCACGCCAATCAGGAATTGTAAATCTTTAATGCAAGGCAATCATGATGTTTTTTTTGTTTTTTTTTCTGGCCCCAACTCTTTGCCAGCTCCAGTGGTGTTCCTCCCAGGTCATGGGTAGAATCCATGGAAGACTCGGAAGCTGGGACAATTTTTATTATGCATGATGATGGGAAATGAGGATGATGGTAAGATGATGCTATAGAGGTCCATGATGTTTAGGACTGCAGGACAAGGCCGCATTCCACTCTTCTGTCATAAATATCCCTGCTTTAACCAGGCCCAGGCACTACGGCACCTGCTGTGCCAGCCGTGTAATCATCCACATCATAAGACATGTCATACTAAGGGAAGCACCCCCAAAGTCGCACCCATGAAGTGGGTGAAACTTGGCTGCATGGCAACAGCCTCCCTATCGGGCCCATAGCACACCCGCTCTGGGTAGGAGCCGACCTAGGTAGGAAAAATCCCGCTTGAATCATGTCTTGACTCGCACTAGGCCATGGTGGGTCTTGAATTGGCAGAACTGGCACCCAAGGGTTGCATCTGCATTCTTGCAGCGTGGGCACGTGCACTTTGTCCAGCATGACATTTAACATGAGCTGTGTAGCTCTACAGTCTAGTGTAGAAGAAAACATGCAGCATGCTTCTATAGGCCGGTGGTGCTGATTGTAAGGTTGCATTGTAGAAAACATGCAGCGCACTTCTTCAGGCCTGTGGTGCTGATCGTAAGGTTGCATTGTAGAAAACATGCAGCGCACTTCTTCAGGCCGGTGGTGCTGATTGTAAGGTTGCATTGTAGAAAACATGCAGCGCGCTTCTTCAGGCCTGTGGTCCTGATTGTAAGTTTGCATTGTAGAAAACATGCAGCGCACTTCTTCAGGCCGGTGGTGCTGATTGTAAGGTTGCTTTGTAGAAAACATGCAGCGCGCTTCTTCAGGGCTGTGGTGCTGATTGTAAGGTTGCATTGTAGAAAACATGCAGCATGTTTCTTCAGGCCTGTGGTGCTGATTGTAAGGTTACATTATAGAAAACATGCAGCGCGCTTCTTCAGGGCTGTGGTGCTGATTGTAAGGTTGCATTGTAGAAAACATGCAGCATGTTTCTTCAGGCCTGTGGTGCTGATTGTAAGGTTACATTATAGAAAACATGCAGCGCGCTTCTTCAGGGCTGTGGTGCTGATTGTAAGGTTACATTGTAGAAAACATGCAGCGCGCTTCTTCAGGGCTGTGGTGCTGATTGTAAGGTTGCATTGTAGAAAACATGCAGCATGTTTCTTCAGGCCTGTGGTGCTGATTGTAAGGTTACAGCACCACAGGCCTGTGGTGCTGATTGTAAGGTTGCTTTGTAGAAAACATGCAGCGCGCTTCTTCAGGCCTGTGGTGCTGATTGTAAGGTTGCATTGTAGAAAACATGCAGCATGTTTCTTCAGGCCTGTGGTGCTGATTGTAAGGTTACATTGTAGAAAACATGCAGCATGCTTCTTCAGGCCTGTGGTGCTGATTGTAAGGTTGCATTGTAGAAAACATGCAGCGCACTTCTTCAGGCCTGTGGTGCTGATTGTAAGGTTGCTTTGTAGAAAACATGCAGCGCGCTTCTTCAGGCCTGTGGTGCTGATTGTAAGGTTGCTTTGTAGAAAACATGCAGCGCACTTCTTCAGGCCTGTGGTGCTGATTGTAAGGTTGCTTTGTAGAAAACATGCAGCATGTTTCTTCAGGCCGGTGGTGCTGATTGTAAGGTTGCATTGTAGAAAACATGCAGCATGTTTCTTCAGGCCTGTGGTGCTGATTGTAAGGTTACATTATAGAAAACATGCAGCGCGCTTCTTCAGGGCTGTGGTGCTGATTGTAAGGTTACATTATAGAAAACATGCAGCGCGCTTCTTCAGGGCTGTGGTGCTGATTGTAAGGTTGCTTTGTAGAAAACATGCAGCATGTTTCTTCAGGCCTGTGGTGCTGATTGTAAGGTTGCATTGTAGAAAACATGCAGCATGTTTCTTCAGGCCTGTGGTGCTGATTGTAAGGTTACATTATAGAAAACATGCAGCGCGCTTCTTCAGGGCTGTGGTGCTGATTGTAAGGTTACATTATAGAAAACATGCAGCGCGCTTCTTCAGGGCTGTGGTGCTGATTGTAAGGTTGCTTTGTAGAAAACATGCAGCATGTTTCTTCAGGCCTGTGGTGCTGATTGTAAGGTTGCATTGTAGAAAACATGCAGCATGTTTCTTCAGGCCTGTGGTGCTGATTGTAAGGTTACATTATAGAAAACATGCAGCGCGCTTCTTCAGGGCTGTGGTGCTGATTGTAAGGTTGCATTGTAGAAAACATGCAGCATGTTTCTTCAGGCCTGTGGTGCTGATTGTAAGGTTACATTATCGAAAACATGCAGCGCGCTTCTTCAGGGCTGTGGTGCTGATTGTAAGGTTGCATTGTAGAAAACATGCAGCATGTTTCTTCAGGCCTGTGGTGCTGATTGTAAGGTTACAGCACGCTTCTTCAGACCTGTGGTGCTGATCGTAAGGTTGCATTGTAGAAAACATGCAGCGCACTTCTTCAGGCCGGTGGTGCTGATTGTAAGGTTGCATTGTAGAAAACATGCAGCGCACTTCTTCAGGCCGGTGGTGCTGATCGTAAGGTTGCATTGTAGAAAACATGCAGCGCACTTCTTCAGGCCTGTGGTGCTGATTGTAAGGTTACATTATAGAAAACACGCAGCATGTTTCTTCAGGGCTGTGGTGCTGATTGTAAGGTTACATTATAGAAAACATGCAGCGCACTTCTTCAGGCCGGTGGTGCTGATTGTAAGGTTGCATTGTAGAAAACATGCAGCATGCTTCTTCAGGCCTGTGGTGCTGATTGTAAGGTTGCATTGTAGAAAACATGCAGCGCACTTCTTCAGGCCGGTGGTGCTGATTGTAAGGTTACATTGTAGAAAACATGCAGCATGCTTCTTCAGGCCTGTGGTGCTGATCGTAAGGTTACATTATAGAAAACATGCAGCGCACTTCTTCAGGCCTGTGGTGCTGATTGTAAGGTTGCTTTGCAAAATACAAGCAGCATGTTTCTTCAGGCCTGTGGTGCTGATTGTAAGGTACATTGTATAGAAAACATGCAGCACGCTTCTTCAGGCCTGTGGTGCTGATTGTAAGGTACATTGTATAGAAAACATGCAGCATGCTTCTTCAGGCCTGTGGTGCTGATTGTAAGGTTACATTATACAGACTTCAACATAAGTCAAGGACCACCTTGACAGACAGGTCTAATTGTTAAGAATTCACCAGAAAAATAGAGATCAAGGAATCTTTCAAATTTTTTTTGCTTTGAAAGTGTTAAAGGGTTAACAATGCATCCTGCGAAGCTTGCTGAAGCTGAAAAACCACCAAATGTTTTGGCCTTCACCTCTGTGTGCTGCGAGAGTGTTTGCAAGTGGTCCTTGACTAATGTTGAAGTCTGTAGAAAACATACAGCATGTTTCTTCAGGGCTGTGGTTCTGATTGTAAGGTTACATTGTAGAAAACCCAAGTTAGTTCTCGTTCAGTATTAGTACGGTTCAACATGTGTTCTGATTTTTCCAGAAAATGCCATACGAGTGTGATCTTGAGCGACCCAAATGTCTTGTGTTATTTAGCTTGTACCAAGGATAGGACATGTATTTTATACTATTTCCACAACGTAATTGTATTTAAAGTTTCAGTATGTTTGTTCAGCATGCAACAACATTGTGGAGGATGTTCCATTGAATGCATGTCCCATGCAACAATAAAAGTCACTTGTGTCAAGATATAACATAACACCAGTGATCATTTTATGTCCGCGCCTTGCGCCATTTTCGCATAAATAAAAAAAAATGACCCATAAAAATCTTAAGCTTTGCGCCAATCGGCGCATCGTTATAACTTTAAAAGTTTCGACACAGAGTGCTGTGCGCTCACAGTCTGAAGACTCCCCAACAATATTCGTCTGCTACCCAGCGACAGCTATTGTTACATAAAATCTCATTGGATGAGACTACAATCAGGTGGTCTGGTCTGCCCAATCAGAAGCAATTGTTCATCTACCCCAGAGCATCGTTTTGGGGTGCTTTTCATACACGAAAACTTGTGTGTGCGTCGCCGTTTTTCTGTCGAAGCAGCAACGTTTCAGAAGAAAACATCATGCCTCCTACAAAGAGGAAGTTATTAATTCATCTGTTCGGTTCCGTTTTAGAATGACCGTGACCCATAAAATTTGGAAATGACCCATAGAAGTTGGTCACAGTGGGCCATTTCACCCATAGATTTCCAACAAAAAAATGATCACTGTAACACACCATCGCGAAGCGTCACATTGACGTGGTAATTGTTACCATAGAAGCTTGCGTTGCAGTGAAGGTGCTGTGTTGGCTGATCTATTTATAATGACGTTCATGACGATCAAACATTTGTACAGGGAACCTAAAGCAGTGTAGTGTGTCTTTAACATTAGAAACCACAAACCTGTGAAAACAATTTTCATTCCCGAATGAAACATCACCATTTTCGGCAAATGACCTTCGATCTTCATAGGAGTCATTTTCACCCCTCCAGTCAATGCCATATTGGTATTTTAAGTGTTTCACTCCTTAAACACTTTGAAAAGCTTGCCAGCTCACATCAGTGACTAGTGCTGTAAACCGGTTCGGCAGTCAAACTGCTTCACAAACCGCGGTTTCATCAACCGTAACACCATCTGGCACAAAGAGGCTTATGTCGTACATTGACATTTTGCAATGTTATGTTTTCAAAAACAGCAGTTTCTCAGTTAACTTGATCAAAGAAAGGTGATTGCAGGTGGATAATTGAGAATGTTAAGGTCAGGGTCAGATGAAATTGGATACTGTACCTGAAAGGGAACCGTCAGCGACTTCGACTTTAAGACTGTTGCTCTCATCTCCGTCTCCTGTGTAGGCTTCGTTACGTCAAAGGGCTTCATTTGCCGCACTAAACAAGCCATCCGTGAGTCGCGTCATCAGCATAGACTAACTGGCGACAAGGGCTAAGGGAAAGCTTATTGTCTTTTGCTGTGTACAATTTTATGAACTTAAGCATCACAGTGCATCTCTTGTGTAGAATCGATGTAGGTGAGTAATTGAAGATAATGCTTGCATATGCAGACAAGACAGAGACAGATGAGGAGGGGGGGGGGGCTGCGAAACACTTCTGTTGACTTCACAAAACACTTCTGTTGATATACTTGAGTTATACCCCTTTCCTCGTGTTCGGCTGTTTCTGGAAAGGCCCTAGAGTTGCCAAGCGAACCGCGGTTCAGCAATCAAACTGGTTTACCAAACCGCCAAAAATTCTAACCGGTATAAACCAGTTTTCGTTTTTTTTGCTGCACCACTATCAGTGACAGAATGACAACAGAAATAAGAAATTCTTTCTTGTCACTTGACATCAATTTATGGTGAAAATCAATTTATCCAAATACATTCACCTTGAGGCGGGCAGATCATGAGCGGTAAGGGGTGAGCAGTGGTCTAACAGGTAGCGCGTCGGATTTAGCCGCTGCGCTACTGAACGGCCGTCACCAGTATCATGGCGATGAAGCGTAGGTTCGAGCCCAGATCCAGGGGTGCCACTTTTCCGGCTGTGGCCGGAATTCCGGCCTGGGAAAATCAATGTGCCAAGTTCCGGCTTACAGGGGTGCCAGTTTTCCGGCTATGGCCGGAATATTCTGGTCTGGGAAAATTCAGAATGTGCCGAGTTCCGGCTTAGCGACCTGCTTACGAGTCTGTGTCTATCGCTGGACCGTCGGTCGTTTCCGATAGCACTGCTGTAAGCTGTCTTTGCGGGCCCAAGCCTGGCCGCTCCTCTGATTGGTCCAAAATGGGAATGCGGGTTGTATTACGGTTGATAAAGGTTTTTATCTGTGTAGCATGTGTAAGCTGCTGCGCACCCCCCCCCCCACACACACACACACACACACACATTTTTCACTTTGTTCCGGCAACGTCCTTCCTTTCACTGGCTCTTGAGTCTGCCTTTCCGGCCATTCAGATTTTGAGGGTCAGTTTTCCGGCTTTTTGTCACTCAGAAAGTGGCACCCCTGCAGATCGAGCTTGTGATATGTGATACCATTTTTTCCTGGCTGCCGGGCTGCTCATTGGGGGTTTCTCACTGGGTTATCCGGCTTTCCTCCCGCAGCAAAATTGCAAAATTGTAAAAAGAAAATCTATGCGATAGATATTGGGTGGTGCTGCTCCGCGGCAGTGCGCTTTCCCCGGGGGAAGCAGTCTGAATTTTCCAAAAGGGATAATAAAGTAGTTTAAAAAAAAAGAGAACTAAAAGATCAGCTCCATCTGGATCTTTGCTTCTGGCATGACTGTGACTGGCCATTGGCCAGTCTTTGTCTCCAATACGCTTCTGTAAAATAAAATGTTAAACTGGCTGCGACATCTGTTCCAGCGCTGATTCAAAAAGCTTTGTGAGTAAAAGATCTTGATGGTAGAACTGCATAAAGAAACTGCCGTCTGGTGCAGGTAAGGTCGTAGAAATTTAGTAATTACTGGAATTGCTTCTCTTCGGTCATGCATGGAATGTTTTGGAAGTTTTTTGTGATCAACCGACTCAAAGTTTTCCCCGTGGACAAACACTGATAGGAACAGCGCCTGTGAAGCCATGCACACAGATGCCAGGAATAAGTGCTTGGTACTGAGTACGTGGGATTGACAGAGTTTGTACAAGGTTACAGGTGAGTGCAAATGCAAGCATAGTTTGATGTCCACAGAGTTTCTTTGTAAAGTTGTCACATCAAACAACTATAGGATTGCCTGTTTTGTGTGTTCTCATTCTACAAAGGGGAAAACATTTATTGGCAAATGTCATTCACACAGGTACTGCCTGGGTAGGCAGGAAGGGACATGCTTGTATGGGTAGGACGTCGCCATGCTGGTTGGCCATACTATACCCAGCCCCTGATAGCTAACCCTCAGCCATTCTAACTTCTCATTCTAAACCTCTAAATTACTGACCCTGAACCTCATCCAAATTGGGTAATTACCAACCCTAAACTTCCTTCAACCTACATTACTAACTCTAAACTAACCCTAATACTTACCAGCTAGGCCAGCCAGTCAGGAACCAGCAGACGTCCTACTCATAGCTGCATCAGTAAGACATACACAGATAGAATGACTGTGCAGATACATTAGAAAAGAAGATAAGTATTAGGTGTGTCCTAGGTGCTCTTCAGTGACAGGTAAGTTCAAGGTACATGTACCAGTATGTCGATCTACTCAGCACTTCCGTTGCCAGTATAAATTGTTTCTATACGAATGATTGCCTGTCTGTCTTTCAGCATTGTGGGGCTATGTAAAATTGGCTACAACACATTCTGTTACCAAGTAATTGTTATCATATCGTATCATATGCATCTTGGCATTGTTCGCTCAGCCAATCTCAGAATATGGCAAGTTGGATGAGCTTAGAATGTATGTGTCTCTGGCATTGTAATCGTTGTGTGTGTACATAGGTGTATGTGTGCCATCTATTTATTGTCTATCTGCTGTATAATGAAACTATGCATAGTTAGTTTTTGTGTTTTTTCCTCATAATTTTCAATTATAGCCTTCAGAAATGTCCGATTGATTTTTTTTTTTTTTTTTGCTCACTTGTGTAACAAAGTGAGGCTGTGTAATTACCCTCCATCATCTGTGTGTTTGTGTGTGTGTGTGTGTGTGTGTGTGTGTGTGTGTGTGTGTGTGTGTGTGTGTCTTTGGGTCTGTGTGTCCGCAGTAAACCTTAACATTGGCCTTTTCTCAGAATCTACAAACAGCAGAGACACCAAACGTGGCATGCTGATAGACAGGTGTAAGACCTTTCAAAACATACCATTTTGGTTGACCTTGAACCAAGGTCAAGGCCACTAAAGCTGTCTGTTTGGAAATATTACATTTTGGCAATTTCTCAGAATCTAGTAAAGCCAGAGACATCAAACTTTGCATGGTGATAGACATTGACAACACCTTTACTGACATACCTGTATTCAGTGACTTAAGAGTCAAGGTCAAGGCCATACAAGCTGTTTGCAGAGGCACCAAACTTGGTTTGCTGACAGCCATAAGACCTTTCAAAACATATCATATTGATTGACCTTGACCCAAGGTCAGGGTCACTGAAGCTGTCTGGAAATTTTGCATTGGCATTTTCTCAGAATTTAGAAAAGCAAGAGACATCAAACTTAGCATGTTTATATAGACATTGACAACACTTTTACAGACATACCTGTATTCAGTGACTTTGAGTCAAAGTCAAGGCCATACAAGCTGTTTGCAGAAAAGCTTCCAAAACCTTAACATTGGCATTTTCTCAGAAACAATAAACAGCAGAAGCACCAAAGCTGGCTTGCTGATAGACAGCAGTAAGGCATCCCATCACATACCATTATATGCTGTCTCATTTGAAATTTAAATTTGCCATTTTCTCAGAATCTAGGACTACCAGAGACATGGTCATAGACATTGACAAAACCTGTACTGGCATACTTGTATTCAATTTCCATGACTCAAGGTCAGGGCCATTCAGAAACTTTAACATTTTCTTGGAAACAACAAACAGCAGAGGTACCAAACAAGGCACAGTGATAGACAGAAATGAGACCTATGCAGACATACCCTTTTGACTGACCTTGACTCACGGTCAAGGTCATTACATTTGTCTGTTGTGAAATTTTACATTACCATTTGTACAGAAACTACAAAACTAGAGCTATCAGACTTGGCATAATGATAGTCATTGATAAGCTCTTACAGATCTCATTCGAATGACCTCGACCCAAGGTCAGGGTCATACAAGCTGTCCTGGGAAAACTGATATATTGCCATTTTCCATTTTCTTAGGAACTATGAACACAAGAACACCTTACTTCAGGATAGATAGTGATAAGAGTTTTACAAACATATTCCTTTTAATGACCTTGACCCATCTCACAAGTGAGCCAAGGAGGCTTTGCTCCTCTAGTTTTTCTTTTAGAGACTTGTTTGTCTGAGCTTGCCTGATATTACCTTAGTATTTGTTTCTTTCGTTTTTTTTTAAAAAAGCAGAAAAATACTAAAAGCGAAAAAAAAAAAAAAAAAAAAAAAGGAAGAAGAAGAAGAAGAAGAAAAAAAAACCACAACACATTGAAAAAAAGGCAAGAATTGGAGAGAAAAAAATCAGAAAAAAGGAAAAAGGACAAAGAAAAAAAGACCAACAGAAAAACAAGAAGAAATATGAAAGAAAAAGAAGGAAGCAAAAGAAGGAAGCAAAAGAAGAAGAAAAAGAAGAAAAAAAAAAAAGGAAATCACACTAAAAGAAAACAAAAAAAGAAAGGTTGAAATGATGGGAATCCCCTGTTGTGATTGTGTATATGTATATAGAAACTGCACCAGGGTTTCAAAGTTTACAATGTGGCAGCAGACCAAGGAAGTAAAGACAGGCCAAACAAGAAGCTGCTGTACTTGAATCAACGATGGTCAAGGCCTAACAGAAAACTGTACGTTAGCCTTTGCTTCGTCAGCAAATAGTAATTAGAAAAAAGTGATTATAATGGACTGTTGTATGTTGTACCTGTCTATGCTATTGTACTTTGGCCTTTCGGGCTCTGCATCAGAACTTTGCAACTGGATGAAAAAAATTGTATTTCAAAGACAAGACGTGTGCGCACGCGTGCATATACACACACACACACACTGGATAACGCCCAGGCTCTGACATAAAATTACAATAAATCAAACTTGGTCTGATCTGAAAAAAGACAGATCAGCTTACATTTCAAGGTGACCAGTGACACAAAAGCATTTCATAAGACTATCACATCAAACGAATTGACTTTGCAAAATGCGGCCTATAATCACATAATGTATAACAAAATTTAAAGATAAAATGTGACACAAAATTACTGACCGGTTCAGGGTTGCACATTTTCCGCAGCTTCTATAGGACAAAGTGTCCTGGAAACAGCAAAGTGACAGGACACAGTGTCCTGGCCACTTAGTGGCAATAAAAATTGTAATAGGACGAATGTCCGCTTGAGGTGGGAAAAATAGGACATTTGAAATTTTTATAGGTCAATGTCCTGGGACCGACCTTAATGTGCAACCCTGCCAGTTCCTATCTCGAGTCTTTGTAGTAAAACCCTCGGTTGAAGCTGGGCGTCTGAAAAAGACATCTGTTCTTAGTACATGCTGCACTGAGAATTAATGAGAGAGAGAGAGAGAGACTGGACAGGATACGTACATTGTCTGCTTCAGATTGAAGGGTTTCAAAGTGCTATTTGAAAAAAGTTCTTGTTGTGTACTACCATTGTGAAAAATAGTTTTTTCTTTATATATATTATGTATATAGTCTGAAAATACCAATGTTATGCACAGTATACGTACATTTTCTTCTTCAATTCTTCGCCGTTTTGGGATTGGTACGCTGCAAGAGATATTTAAACATTTCAGTTTTCAGCAATTTTGTCATTTTACTCGCACACACATGCACTCGCATGCACTCGTATGCACACACACACACACACTCACACTCACACTCACACACACACACACACACACACACACACACACACACACACACACACACACACTCACACACTCACACACACACACTCACACTCACACACTTGTACCCTTTATTTCCAACACAGAAAACAAAGCATATTCATGGCTCATCTGCTTCTCTGCTCCGTTTTCGTCCTGCAAATCAAAAAGCGAAATAGTTATGATATATTCCAAAACGTAACAAAGTCTTAAACTAACGAGATGCTATCCGATGCAAACTGGTTTAAGGGGCAGAATGTAAACCTAGGACATGCAGGAAAAACTCCATCTTCCTGCTAATATCTCGAACTTCAGATTACAAAAAAGTACAGGAAACAAACAGCAGTTACATCTAGGTAAAACAAATAAATACTAAATGCATATAACTAATTTTGAAACTCATCATCTCCTAGGAGCAATTAACCAGTTTGCAGCAGACAACGCAACATTGCTAACCACTGGTAGTGCAGACGTGAGCGAGGAGTTAAAACAGATGAAATCATTATACAAATATCCCTTAAATGTTTAAAAACCATCTTACGACTCAGCTGTGGTGGTTGTGCTGTTGCTGCTGCAGCAGTTGTTGTTGTCTGTATGACAGAAATGGTATGCACGCATGTCAGTTGTGGTCTAATTTTGGTGTTAATGAATTAAGGATAGTGCAGGAGAAACACACAATGCATGTCACTCTGTCCTATTCAGTACAGGAATTCTATCATTATACATGGTGGGATGAAGATTGGTTTCACAGTGGTATTTGAAAAAAAGTTCTTGTTGTGTACTACCATTGTGAAAAATAGTTTTTTCTTTATATATATTATATATATAGTCTGAAAATACCAATGTTATGCACAGGATACGTACATTTTCTGCTTCAGTCCTTGGTCGTTTTGCTATTGGTGCACTGCAAGAGATATTTAACCATTTCAGTTTTAAGCAATTTTGTCATCATTTTACTCGCACACACATGCACTCGCATGCACACACACACACACACACACACACACACACACACACACACACACACACACACACACACACACACACGTGTACCCTTTATTTCCAACACAGAAAACAAAGCATACTCACGGCTCATCTGCTTCTCTGCTCCGTTTTCGTCCTGCAAATGAAAAAGCGAAATAGTTATGATATATTCCAAAACGTAACAAAGTCTTAAACTAACGAGATGCTATCCGACATTGTGAAATGAATTGACTTTGCAAAACGCGGCCTATAATCATATAATGTATAACAGAATTTAAAGATAAAATGTGACACAAAATTACTGACCGGTTCCTATCTCCAGTCTTTTGATGACTACCCGCGGTTGAAGGTGGGCGTCTGAAAAAGACATCAGTTCTTAATACATGCTGCACTGAGGATTAATGAGAGAGAGAGAGAGAGAGAGATGGGGGGGGGGGGGGAACTCTGAAAAGGACATCTGTGCTGAGTACATACCATGCATTGCCCAGCACTGATCATTCACTATGCAATATGCTCCAAGCTAGCCACACATTAATATGTCCAGTATTAAATTGATGTTTTATATATACATGTATTGAAGTTCACTTATCATCCACTATGCAATATGCTCCAAGCTGGCCACACATTATGTCCAGTATTAAATTGATGTTTTATATACACGTACATGTATTATTGAAGTGCTTTTATCATTCAGTATGCAATATGCTCCAAGCTAGCCATGCACACAGTATGTCCAGTATTAAATTATGATGTTTTATATACATGTGTACATGTATTGAAGTGCGCTTATCATCCACTATGCAATATGCTCCAAGCTAGCGACACATTATGTCCAGTATTAAATTGATGTTTTATATATTTAAGTATTATTGAAGTGGGCTTATCATCCACTATGCAATATGCTCCAAGCTGGCCACACATTATGTCCAGTATTAAATTGATGTTTTATATATTTAAGTATTATTGAAGTGCGCTTATCATCCACTATGCAATATGCTCCAAGCTGAGCACACATTATGTCCAGTATTGAATTCATGTTTTATATATTTAAGTATTATTGAAGTGCGCTTATCATCCACTATGCAATATGCCCCAAGCTAGCGACACATTATGTCCAGTATTAAATTGATGTTTTATATATTTAAGTATTATTGAAGTGTGCTTATCATCCAATATGCAATATGCTCCAAGCTGAGCACACATTATGTCCAGTATTGAATTCATGTTTTATATATTTCAGTATTATTGAAGTGCGCTTATCATCCACTATGCAATATGCTCCAAGCTAGCCACACATTAATATGTCCAGTATTAAATTGATGTTTTATATATTTAAGTATTATTGAAGTGGGCTTATCATCCACTATGCAATATGCTCCAAGCTAGCCACACATTAATATGTCCAGTATTAAATTGATGTTTTATATATTTAAGTATTATTGAAGTGGGCTTATCATCCACTATGCAATATGCTCCAAGCTAGCCACACATTAATATGTCCAATATTAAATGGATGTTTTATATATTTAAGTATTATTGAAGTGGGCTTATCATCCACTATGCAATATGCTCCAAGCTAGCCACACATTAATATGTCCAATATTAAATTGATGTTTTATATATTTAAGTATTATTGAAGTGGGCTTATCATCCACTATGCAATATGCTCCAAGCTAGCCACACATTATGTCCAGTATTAAATTATGATGTTTTGTATACATGTGTACATGTATTGAAGTGCACTTATCATCCACTATGCAATATGCCCCAAGCTGGCCACACATTATGTCCAGTATTAAATTGATGTTTTATATACACGTACATGTATTATTGAAGTGCTTTTATCATTCAGTATGCAATATGCTCCAAGCTAGCCATGCACACATTATGTCCAGTATTAAATTATGATGTTTTATATACATGTGTACATGTATTGATGTGCACTTATCATCCACTATGCAATATGCTCCAAGCTAGCCATGCACACATTATGTCCAGTATTAAATTATGATGTTTTATATACATGTGTACATGTATTGATGTGCACTTATCATCCACTATGCAATATGCTCCAAGCTAGCCATGCACACATTATGTCCAGTATTAAATTATGATGTTTTATATACATGTGTACATGTATTGATGTGCACTTATCATCCACTATGCAATATGCTCCAAGCTAGCCATGCACACATTATGTCCAGTATTAAATTATGATGTTTTATATACATGTGTACATGTATTGATGTGCACTTATCATCCACTATGCAATATGCTCCAAGCTAGCCATGCACACATTATGTCCAGTATTAAATTATGATGTTTTATATACATGTGTACATGTATTGATGTGCACTTATCATCCACTATGCAATATGCTCCAAGCTAGCCATGCACACATTATGTCCAGTATTAAATTATGATGTTTTATATACATGTGTACATGTATTGATGTGCACTTATCATCCACTATGCAATATGCTCCAAGCTAGCCATGCACACATTATGTCCAGTATTAAATTATGATGTTTTATATACATGTGTACATGTATTGATGTGCACTTATCATCCACTATGCAATATGCTCCAAGCTAGCCATGCACACAGTATGTCCAGTATTAAATTATGATGTTTTATATATTTAAGTATTATTGAAGTGGGCTTATCATCCACTATGCAGTATGCTCCAAGCTAGCCATGCACACAGTATGTCCAGTATTAAATTGATGTTTTATATACATGTACAGTATACGCCGGTTATAAGAAACTCGAGGGGGGTGAATTTTTTGGTTTCTTATATCCGAGTTTTCTTATATCTTAAAGTCGGATATAAGAAAGTATTTTGAAAAATATTTCTTAAAACCGAGTTCAGTGAAAAAAAGGTTTAAAACATTTCTTTTTTCTCAGTTCGTGTATGTTTTGCATTAAATTAAGAAATATCTGGTTTCTCTTAAAGACCTGCACAGAATATATATGTGTAGAGTTAATATACACCAGTGCGCTTGTGTCCTTCAATGTCAGATTTTTTTTGTTTGAACATGAAAATACTGTTTTTTTCTTCCCAACTGTAGCGCTGGCGGTCATGTGGTAAGAAAAAACAAAACAAAAAGAAAAAAACCACAACCAAACCAACCAACCAACCAACCAACCAACCAACCAACCAACCAAACAAACAAACAAACAAAAAAGAACTAAGGGGAGAGAGAGAGAGAATTCCCTTGTATTTATAGGATATATTAAAAGTGCATTATGTATCAACTTTTGATCTATAAAACACTCGTCCCATTAGAGTATGATATGCGATGCTTTCCGTGTCTAATTTGGCTGAAAAAAGCTGCAAATTAGCGGCTTTTTTTCTGTTGGGAGGGGGAAGGGGGATGGAGGAAAGATGGACCACGTATATTGTCAAAGAAAGGAATTGATCAACAGTTAGTCTAATACTGATAGTTTTATTCTCCTTAACGCGAGCCCTGTAGACAGACAGACATACAGAGAGAGAGAGAGAGAGCTCCCAATCAGGCAAAAAAACAAAATAATAATAAAAACAACATATAACAATAGAACAACAAAAATGCATCTCGTATTTTTTCTTCTTGCCAACATTCAATTTTGCACGGAACACAATGGTAAAGAACCAATTCAAGAAAAGAAAATCATGCGCCATCATGTGCCTGTCCTAAGTGACGTCAGACCTGACCTGTTTTCTTAGAATGAGTGAAATTTTCTTGGAAATGTACTTTCGGTTTCTTACAATGAGTGAAATTTTCTTGGAAATGTACTTTCGGTTTCTTATATTTTTCTATCAAGCGGGACAAGAAATTTGCTTTCCTAAAACCGAGTTTTCTTATAAGCGAGTTTCTTGTATCCGAGTTTTTGTAATACATAATAAAGAAGAGTTTGGCCGGGGGAAAAAAATTCGTTGGCAATAACCGAGTTTTCTTATATCCGAGTTGCTTATATCCGGCGTCCACTGTACATGTATTACTGAAGTGCTTTTGTCATTCAGTATGCAATATGCTCCAAGCTGGCCACACATTACGTCCAGTATTAAATTTATGTTTTATATACATGTATTATTGAAGTACTCATAATTCACTATGCAATATGCTTCAAGCTACTGGTTGCCACACAGTGTGTCCTGAAGTGAGCCTTCTGACATTGTCATTAATGGTTTTAATATTAGTCTTGTGACACTGTTTTCAGTTTAATTAGTTTTTCTATAACTCAACCATTGAAGCAAGCTTTTTATACACTAGTTTGTATGGTATGCCCCAAGCTGGCCAGACAACATGTCTAGGTATAGATGATCAAGACTTACGACATTGTCCTCCATTTCGTTTTCTATGATTTAATCATGGAAGCAATATTATTATACACATGTACAGTATGTAGCTCCAAGCTAGCCATGCACTGTGTCCAGTTATAAATGATACCACCTATGACATTGTTCTCCATTTAGTTTTCTGTAATTTGGTCATGGAAGCAAGCTTATTACATATTATATGCTCCAAGTTAGCCACACAATGATTCCAGTTATAAATGATGAAAGACATTGTTCTCCATTTCATTCTCTATAATTTTATCATGGAAGCAAGCTTATTGCACATTATGTACAATATGCTCCAAGCCAGCCACACAATGATTCCAGTTATAAATGATCAAGACATTGTTCTCCATTTTGTTCTCTATAATTTTATCATGGAAGCAAGCTTATTATACATTATGCGCAATATGCTTCAAGCTAGCTGCACATTATGTCCAGTATTGAATGATCAAGACTTATGACATTGGTCTCCATTTCATTTTCAATAATTTAATCAAGGAAGCAAGCTTATTACATGTACAGTATGCTCCAAGACATTGTTTTCAGTTTCGACTTTCAATAATTTGTATCACTGTAGCAAGCCTATTACACGCTTGTCCCGTGCAATATGTTCAAAGCTACCCACACAATATGTCCATTTACAAAGAGGCAAACATTTTCTGAATACATTATTGGGTATGAGTGTATTCTGCAGCATATCTGTGTCAGAGCAGACAAGTTATTGTGTTTGAATGAAATCATTTTGTTTTGTGGAACATAGATTTGTTTGTGATTGTTTTGACAGTATGCATGTACACTGTTCAAATGGTATGCTCTAAAGTGAAGTAGCAATTCTTGTACATGTATTGTGATCGGCCAGTCATAAAAACCATCAGATTGTCTGAGTTTAGATGGTGATGTATGTACATGTATATATAGAGTTGTTTTTTTTTGTTTTTTTTTACATATATGCATGTATGTAGATACACAAATATTCAAGATGACATTGTCTTCCAAGCAAGGATTTCAGTTCGGTATCACTGAGGAGTCTGCTCATCCAGACCACTTTACGTGGTGCACTCAGTCAACCAGAAACCATAGAAAAAGAAGAAAGCGACCGAACCGACAGGAAGAACAGATGTTTTGCAGACCTCTTCATGATCTTCTGTCTAGTACACTGGACTGATTAATGTCATGCATCAGGCCCTGGACAATGTATACGTGTGTGTGTCTGTGTGTGTGAAGCTTGAAGTGAGATCATTTGACTGATAAGTGTCATTTATACTGCCACTAGTTTTGACTTTTCAGTGATCTGCCTATAGTTTTACTGTTACTGGCTTTGAAGTGCTGAGTAGACCATGCTGTTTTTTTTAGACCAGTGAAATATTTTCTCTTGTAATCCGTGATACACCTTGTTGATATATAAGTCTTCACAACTGAAGGTAAGTGTCAGGTTTATCTCGCAGTGATCATGATCAAGATACTGCTGTCTCTGGCCTATAGTTTAATTACTGTTACTGGCTTTGAAGTGCTGAGAAGACCATGCTGTTTTTTTTTTAGACCATCGAAATATTTTCTCTTGTAATCCGTGATACACCTTGTTGATATATAAGTCTTCACAACTGAAGGTAAGTTTAAGGTTTATATATGTCTCGTAGTGATCTAAATCAAGATACTGCTGTCTCTGGCGTACAGTTTAGGTCTTATATCAATCGGTGAGTTCTGTTTTAATTTCACTCCTATTCGGCTGACATCTGTGTGCTGGCTTATATTCCCTACGACTATGAAAGATTCTAGGGTATCTTAATGGCAGGGGTTACGCCCTACACCCCTTCCCCCTCCATCCCCATCCCCATCACTTCATCCCTTCCGCCGCCCCTCCCTAGCATATAAATGACTCATGGTCGACCACAGGTGCTTTCAGAACAAAAGAATGAAAAAGGCTAGTTCTTACAAATTGTTACCAACCAAAGGCACTCATCATCATCTATATATGTGTCTTTGCGGTGACACGGATATGACAGTTTTCAGATCTTGGCAGCGTCACTTCAAAACGAGTCGTGGGTTGCACGTGCAGCAAGTTTTTCACAGGGGCGTAGGAACCACGGGGGCCCTGGGGGCCCAGGCCCCCGTCCGATTTTTGGAAGGGGGGCCCGAATATCTTTGGGCCCCCCTTGCTTTTGATAAGAGGAGAGGGGGCCCACCAGTGGTGGGGTCCCCCTGCTCTGCTGTCGCAGGACACAATCCTTGGCAGTCAACACACACACACACACACACACACCCCACCTCCCCCTCCCCCCCCCCCTTCACCCCGGCCGTATGGCTCACCTTCCTCTCAGCATCTTCCTACGCGCCTGTTTCATAGGTCAAACTGTCAGCTGTCGTTGATTGCCTCGTGAGCCGTCAAACTCACACTAGCAGCGTACCAGAAAAAAGAAACCTTGTCTTTGTAGTTTATACATAGGGGTAACAATGGTGATTTATCTGTAATTTGAAGGCATTTTCGAATGACCCCCTCATGTACCGCTGCACCCACCCCTCCCACCAACCGAGAACCTGCCGGCTTTCGAATTGGCCTACAAAGCACTCAAATCAAGTACACCTATGCACATGTGTCTCACTACAGGCGGGCGTACACGACATGGTTATAGATTACGGAGCATAAAGTGTGCATGAACAGGTTAGTTTGGGCCAGGTAGCCTAAAAAAAAAAAAATCGGCTGATCCACAATCTCGGTGATATAATGACGAATTGCCCCGGAGACTAGCCTTGCTGCAGTTTTTATGGCTTGGTTCTGCATGTACATGGGGTGATCCATGATGACTCAGAGAGATTGTGGGGTTTAACTTTTTTCTGTTTTTATAAAAAAAAAATTAAACTATACATTAAGCTGCTGTCGATTCCTTCATGAACTACTCTTTCATCCTGCAAGGTACTTAGGCTTTACTATGTATGATGACAAAGTAATTTGTAAAAACACACAAGTGGTTGAAGATTTTACAGCATTTCCCTGTGTAAGCTGTACTGAGTGCCTGGCACCCAACCATGTAAAAAAAACAACAAAGTTTCACACATGTATACTAAATCAGGGGCGCCGGAACTGGGGGGACAGGGGGGGCAAGAGTATCTTTTTGCCCCCCCCCCCCCCGGAAAATCAGGTGACTATGGCAAGAGGAGGGGCAAAGCCATGGTCTTGCCCCCCCCCCCCCTCCCCCTATTCCTGCTCTCTCCCTCATCCCACCCAAGAGAGAACTCAGTTTAGCCGTTGCATGAAATATCAAAACGACTTGGCAGAAAGTCGTCTGATAATCCCCCCCCCCCCCTCTTTTCACTTTCTTTGGGCAACGTCTTCCTTTCAGTGGCTCCCTGGTTTGTAAAGGTTTTTGTCTGCGCAGCATCTGATCGCCCCCCCCCCCCCCCCTCCGCTTTTCAGTTTCCTTGGGCAACGTCCTACCTTGGCTCTGGCGTTTCCCCCCTCTGAGATTCTGCCCCCCCCCCTTCCCCCAACATTTTCCGGCGCCCCTGTAAATGATATACATACATACATCCACATAAGTCTGTGACCGTGGCTGATTTGTACAGAGGAGCAGACACTGCAGATGAGAGTGAAACAATAACTTATTGCACTTACCTGATCGAGTGATTTTTTTTCCCGTCCCAACACTTTTTTTCCCGTCCCAGCTTCAGTGATGTTCCTCCCATGTCATGGGGTGGAATCCATGTAGGGCTCGAAAGCTGTAGCGGTGCACCAAAAAACCAAAAACCAGTTAGAATTTTCGGCGGTTCAGTAAACTGGTTTGATTGCTGAACCGCGGTTTGCTCGGCAACTCTCGGGCCTTTCCAGAAACTGCTGAACATGAGGAAAGGGATATAACTTGAGTATATCAACAGTCGCAGCATGGCAGAACGTCTGATTAATAATCCAAAGGGGAAGTCCCAAATCTGGAAGCCTTTTGTCGCGTGAAGGAAGTAGAAGGGAAGGTGGTCGAAGGGGAAGCTGTGTGACTTTACAAGTGAAGATGTAAACTGAACATATAGCAACTTCCTACCTGAAAGAGTGATCCAGACCTGGAATAAACTACCAGAGTCAGTGGTGACAGCACCCACAGTCACCTCATTTAAGGGCAGACTCGACAGCTTCTGGGAGCCCCTCCCCACTCAGTTCGACCCAATTTGCTATTGTCTAACCTCCTGGACATCCCATTATTGGCCTTTTTACTAGCCGCTTTTAGTTTGTTTTTAATTTCTTTTAGATGCCAAGAGTTTCTTTTAGACTGATGAACAGGCCAAAGGCCTATAGCATTAATGTGTTCAAGTTCAAGTAAAGAATGCAAGGCGAAAATCAAACTGGGAGGGACAACATCGAACCTGTCTAAGCATATGCGCCGCCATCACCCGGCATCGCTGTAAACTGAAGTTAACTGGGAAACACTGCTGTTTTTGAAAACATAACATCGCAAAATGTCCATGTACGATATAAGCCTCTTTGTTCCAGATGATGTCACATATCACAGACCAAGTAATACTACCATGCGGTACACAGTTAACTTGTTTAAAAAACCGGTTTCGTCACGAAACCGCGGTTCGTGAACCTTATCTGATCTACAAGTGATTTTTTTTTCTGGCCCAACTTTTTGCCAGCTTCACTGATGTTGCTCCCAGGTCATGGAGTGGAATCCGCGGAGGGCTCGAAAGCTTGGGCAATTTTGGGCCCATAGCACACCCGCTCTGGGTAGGAGCCGACCTAGGTCAGAAAAAATCCCGCTTGCCTCGGCTGGGACTCGAACCTGGGTCTCCCGGTCCACGATCCGAAGTGCTATAACCACTACACTACAGGGGCTGGTGTGAAGCAAACTTTTTTTTTTTTTTTTTTGCTGCCACAACTCTTTTTGCCAGCTCCAGTGGTGTTCCTCCCAGGTCATGGGTGGAATCCACGGAGGGCTCGAAGGCTGGGGCGATTTTTGTTATGCATGATGATGGAGATGATGATGATGGTAAGATGATGCTATGGAGGTCCATGTGGTTTGGGACTGTGGGACAGGGCCGCATTCCACGCTTCCTGTCATAAATATCCCGGCGTTCACCAGGCCCGGGAACTACGGCACCTGCGGTGCCGGCCGTGTAATCATCCACATCATAAGACGTGTCATACCAAGGGAAGCACCCCCAAAGTTGCACCCGTGAAGTGGGTGAATCTCGGCTGTGTGGCAACAGCCTCCCCATTGGGCCCATAGCACACCCGCTCTGGGTAGGAGCCGACCTAGGTAGGAAAAATCTTGTCTCGGCTGGGATTCGAACCCGGGTCTCCCGGTCCATGGTCCGAAGTGCTAACCACTACACTACGGGGGCCGGTGTGTGAAGCAAACTTCCTTGGTCAGGAGATAATAGTTGTTTCTGCTCTTTCTCTGACCATCAGCAGCAGCAGTAGATTTCGCACTCTCCACGAGTTTGTAGTTGTCTTCTTTTGAAATCAGATATTTGTGGTGTGTATTTGGTTGCGTGCAAATAGCTCTGCTTTGAAAATCTCTTCGATGCTGGATTGAGACATGCTTGCAATGGAGTGGTAGGCAGTTGCAAGTACGGTACATGTAGCAGACTGCAGTGTAAGTGTACCTTGGGGAACATGCAGTGTTCATCAGTCAAAAGAAATTACTGTTTGTGTACAGAGTTGTCACATGGTGAGAATGCTGTGGTGAGCTGCTACTATGAATGAAATTTCAGGGTCTAGGCAGTTCTGCAATTATTTGATGTACGAGTGATTTTTTTTTTTTCTGCCCCAACTCTTTGCCAGCTTCAGTGATGTTGCTCCCAGGTCATGGAGCGGAATCAGCGGAGGGCTCGAAAGCTGGGGCAATTTTTTTTTTATTACATGTATGCACGATGATGGAGATGAGGATGATGGTAAGATGATGCTATAGCGGACTGTGTAGTTTGGGACTGCGGGACAGAGCTGCATTCCACGTGGCCCCATGGGCTCGCCTTCACACGGCGGGGCTGATTTCGCTGAGCTTGCCCACCCCTTTTGCTCTTTCTCTACTCTTATTTCTACCTCCATCGGTCCATTCACCTGTCTTTTCCTCTCAAAATCTTCTCCGGGGGGCCCTTGGTCCAGTGAGCTGGGGCAATTTTTTTTTAAATTATGCATTAAGATGAGGATGATGGTAAGATGATGCTATGGTGCTATGATGCTGTGGCGGTCCGTGTGGTTTGGGACTGCGGGACAGGGCTGTGAATTGGGTGAATCATGGCTGTGTGGCAACAGCCTCCGCATTGGGCCCATAGCACACCCGCTCTGGGTAGGAGGGCTCGAAAGCTGGGTCTATTTTTATAATGCATGATGATGGAGATGAGGATGATGGTAAGATGATGCTATGGAGGTCCGTGTGGTTTGGAACTGTGGGACAGGGCTGCATGCCACACTTTTTTTTTTTTTTTGTTGCTGTCCCAACTCTTTGCCAGCTCCAGTGGAGTTCCTCCCAGGTCATGGGTGGAACCCACAGAGGACTCGGAAGCTGGGACAATTTTTATTGTGCATGATGATGGAGATGAGGATGATAGTAAGATGATGCTATGGAGGTCCATGTGGTTTGGGACTGCGGGACAGGGCCGCATTCCCAGGGGTGCCACTTTTCCGGCTGTGGCCGGAATTCCAGCCTGGGAAAATCAGAACGTGCTGAGTTCCAGCTTACAGGGGTGCCAATTATCCGGCTATGGCCGGAATTCCGGCCTGGGAAAATTCAGAACGTGCCGAGTTCTCGCTTAGCAACGTGCTTGCAACGTTTGTTCCGGTTTGGTTTGATTGTCATCCGGCATGTTCTGTCTTTATGGCTGCCACTCTTTCTGCTTTTTGAACCGGCTGTGAAGTGCTTGGCTGCTTTTTAAAAGGTTTTCCTGCTTTTCCGCCCCCAAAATCGCGAGTCTGTGTCTCTCGCTGGACCGTCGGTTGTTCCTGATAGCACTGCGGTAAGCTGTCTTTGCGGGCCGAAGCCTGGCTGCTCCTCTGATTGGAAAATGGGAATGCGGGTTGTATTACGGTTGGTGAAGGTTTTCATCTGCGTAGCATATGTAACCCCCCCCCCCCCCCCCTCGCTTTTCAGTTTGTTCCGGCAATGTCCTTCCTTCCACTGGCTCCCTGAGTCTGCCTTTCCGGCCATTCAGATTTTGAGGGTCAGTTTTCCGGCTTTTTGTCACTCAGAAAGTGGCACCCCTGCATTCCACGCTTCATGTCATAAATATCCCGGCATTAACCAGGCCCGGGAACTACGGCACCTGCGGTGCCGGCCGTGTAATCATCCACATCATAAGACGTGTCATACTAAGGGAAGCACCCCCAACGTCGCACCCGTGAAGTGGGTGAAACTCAGCTGTGTGGCAACAGCCTCCCCATCGGGCCCATAGCACACCCGCTCTGGGTAGGAGCCGACCTAGGTAGGAAAAATCCCGCTTGCCTCAGCTGGGATTTGAACCCGGGTCTCCCGGTCCATGATCCAAAGTGCTAACCACTACACTACGGGGGCCGGTGCATTCCACGCTTCCTGTTAACCAGGCCCTGGAACTACAGCACCTGCGTTGCGTTGCCGGTATATAATCATCATGAGTCATACACCCCCAAAGTGGCACCCGTGAATTGGGTGAATCACGGCTGTGTGGCAACAGCCTCCGCATTGGGCCCATAGCACACCCGCTCTGGGTAGGAGGGCTCGAAAGCTGGGTCTTTTTTTTATTTTAATTTTTATAATGCATGATGATGGAGATGAGGATGATGGTAAGACGATGCTATGGAGGTCCGTGTGGTTTGGGACTGCGGGACAGGGCTGCATTCCACGCTTCTTGTCAGGCCCTGGAACTACGGCACCTGCGGTGTCGGTGTGTAATCATCCACATCATGAGACGTGTCATACCAAGGGAAGCACCCCTAAAGTCACGGGTGGGTGGGTGTTTAGGAGTTTAACGTCCTTTCCCACCATGCATGGGTGATATCAAAGATGGGGCAACTAGAAAAAGGCCAGCACAGATAGGGAGTGCACTTGGGGGATTGGGTGGGGTGGAGGGGAGAGGGTTATATGCATGCCTGCGCGAGTGAGATAGATACAGTTCTCATACCCAATGCCCACGTAGCCCCTGGCGTGGTATAAACTCCCGTAAGCTACGTTTTGTTTTTTTGCCGTTTTTTTCATTTTTGTTTTGTTTTATCCATTGGGTATGGGAACTGATCATGCGTGTTTGCTCTCATACCCGAGCCCTGTGTAGCCCCTGGCGCGGCCTAAACTCCCGTAAGCTACTTTTTGGTTTTTTCGCGTTCTTTTTTGTTTTTTGTTTTGTTTTTCATCGGGCATGAGAGCAAACCGTGTGTGTGTGTGGGGGGGGGGGGGGGGGGGGGGGGGGGGAAAGGGGGTGGTAGGGAGTGGGTATAGCATACATTTATACATTTCAAGTTCGGTGTTAATTGCAAATGTGAAATAAATTAGTACTGTAATGACATCTCATGCTACCTAACGAGTGAAAAGACTACGGCCCAAACAAAACCACCACCATGCAGTCATTTAGCAGCAATTTTTATTTCTTCCATCTTTCCCCCCTTCAGTCTTCATTTAGTTTGCATTTTGCATTAATTTCTATATTTCCCCTTCCATGTCATCTCCAAAAATGTGGTGTCGGCGGCGAAAGCGTCAAAGGTCAGCGCAACTGCCAGAGACGCTGAGTATGAACAAGCTGCAGAGGGTGTCAGACTCAAGATAGCACGAACATTAGCAGCACGACAACCGAGCCATTGCAGAATCACCCTGCCAGTAAGGATTAGCCCTCCAGCTGAATAAGCAGATGACTAAACATATCAATTACAATGTACATGTATGTTTGGGTGTACCTGTGTATATGAATTATGATTGTGTATGAATGTGATGCATATAAGTTTACTTGAGTGTATATATATGCGTCATTTGTTTTATTGAAATTGTATGGGGAGCCTGGGTGGTCGAATGGTAGAGCGTTGGACTTCTAATGCTCGGGTCGTGAGTTCGATCCCGGCTGGGTCTTGCACCATCAGCTGGCAAATCCTAAGAGTCAGTAGAGAAGAGAGAACTGGGTTGGAGGAGGGAGATGCGGGGAAGGAGGGATTGCACAGTCAGCTGTAAGGGCAGCTGCAGTATCTAACTAGAGGGAGGCTGTTAGAGGCTGAACTGATTCAATGAGGTTTATATGTTCACGTTGATATGGATTCCAAATTACGGCTGCATAGTCAAGTATAGGTCACACCAGAGTGGAGTACAGATTCAGAAACATCTGTTCATCCCAGAAATCAAATGAATGTTTGATAAGGCCCAGTATGGAATTTGCTTTTCTGACAGTATTGTTTATGTGTGTATAAAAACATAAGTTAATTTGTACTAAAATGTCATGCCAAGATCCTTCTCGGAATTGGAGCTACAGGGTGGTTTCCTAGATCCATCCTTGTCAGTCAAAAGATACTGTCTCTCATTGTTCATCCGTCCATTGTGCATGACTGTGCATTTCGAACTACATGTATTAAAAGTCACTTGCCACATGTGGGACCTTTTCCAAGTCTCTTTGCAGACTCTCACTGGTGGTCTTGGTGGTATCAGGTACAAAACACTGGCTGATGTTTCTTTCCATGTTTGTCATGATGTTCTTGTTGTGACAGTTGTTCTGTTGCTTAGGTTTAATTGATAATCCGCTTAGATGTTGCTGTTTTACACAGTTTTCTGCTGGTAATGGTGGAATGAGGCTGTGGGCAAATGAGAAAAACAGTGTCAGAAGCTGCTGCCTCCTCCTCCTTTGTATTTCTGAGTGATAAAGTGAGCTGCGCGTGTCTGGATGTTTTCAAGTTTGTCAGTGTCACTTTGTTTGTACTGTACACAACTCACTGTGCTATATACTCAAGGGCAGATCTCACTGGAAATTTAAAATTGCCATTTTCTCAAAATGTAGGGGTGCCAGATCGAGGCATCAAACTTTGCATGATGATAGACATCGACAAAACCTGTACTGGCATACTTGTAATCAATTTCCTTGAGTTAAGGTCAAGGCCATTCAAGATATTTTGCGGAGACTTTAACATTAGCATTTTCTTGGAAGCATCAAACAGCAGAGGCACCAAAGGCACAATGATAGACAGCAAAGAGGGCTGTGCAGACACACCCATTTGAATGACCTTGACTCAAGGTCAAGGTCATTACAGCTGTTGTGAAATTTTACATTACAATTTCGTACAGCAACTACAAAAACTAGAGCTATCAAACTTGGCATAATGATAGTCACTGATAAGCTCTTCACTTACAGATCTCATCTGAACCTTCACCCAAGGTCAAGGTCATAGAAGCTGTCCTGGGAAAACTGTTATAATGTCATTTACCATCTTCTTAGGAACTAGCAACACAAAAGACACCTATTTCAGGATAGCTAGTGATAAGAGCTTTACAAGAATACTCTTTTGAATGACGTTGACCCATCTCACAAGTGAGCCAAGGAGGCTTTGATCCTCTAGTTGCCCAGGAATACTGCTGTCTGGATGGACACTGAGGTTTTCCGTCGTGTGACAGGGCTGGTGTATGACGTACGTGCTGCTGGTAACTATGACCACCCCTGTGCACGTCGGACCCCGTTGGCAGCCGGTTTCCCCCCAGGACATGCATCCAGACAGTTTTAAAAATGAATTCAGATGGAATCCATGACTTTTGCCTGAGTGACTGGCCAAAATTCACCTCAGTCACAAGAGAATGACAAAAAGTGAACAGAAGACACTAAAAAAAAAAAAAAAAAAAAACTAGTGAAGCACTGTACTGGTCACCAAATCTGAAGAGGAGCCAAGCGTTGCTGACTTCTGCCCCCCCCCCCCCCCCCAAAAAAAAACAAAAACAAACAAACAAAAAAACAACAACAAAAAAACAAAACAAAACAACAAAAACAAACCAACCCAAAAAACTCCAACCCAAAACAAACCAACAAAAGAAACAAAAACAAAACAGCAAAACAAAACAAAAACAAAAAAAAAACCACACACACACACACACCCAGAAAACAACAGCAACAAAACAAAAACATCTTGAAGAATTGTGTGCCGATTAATGCTTTGGCAGTCTCTTTATTCTTATCAGGCTAAAGCATACATAAAAAATTAAATGGCAACTATTACAAAAGTAGAAAAATGACACCGGGGGCCAAAAATCACAAATTGATTGCAAATTTCTGAGCGTTTTACTCACTTTAAAAAAAGCAACAAAAAACAACCGCATCCAAGGTAGGGATGTATGTATACTGTGGTGTTATTGTGTTATTAACTCTTCCTACCAGAGCTACGACTATAGGGTAGCAGTTGGTTTACATTTGCCCTCCCTTTCCAACGTGCGCTGTTGGGTTTCCTTGGCAACCTGGTGAAGGTAATGTCAGTCAAGTACAACATAAGCAACACATCCCCTGAATATGAAATCATCTGTCCCACATGGACAACACAAACAAGAAACACTCTGGTGCACGGGCTTTCGAGAGTGCAGCTCCTTGCCTCTGGAACAACTTGCCAGCTCACCTCAAGTCAGGTTCTGCGTCAGTCATGACCTTCAAACGGAACCTCAAGACGCATCTTTTCTCTCAGTTCTAATTCCCTCTCTCTCTCTCTCACTTTTTTCCCCACTCCAAAGGCGCCGTGAGCATGCTTACTGCATACAAGTTCTCTTGTAGCGCTATACAAATGAAAAATCATCATCATCATCATCATCAGTGTCATCAAGGGATCCAGGCAGCTTGTGCCAGATGTATAATGGAAGCCATCAGTGTAGAGGGGGTTAAAAAAAAAAAAAAAAAAGAGTACTGTATAGACGCTTAACCCATTTCATGAATCGGCTCAAACTGGAACCGCGAACTGGACCCAACACGCACGCTCAGGTGAATCACACGCATTCTCTCACACACTGGACATAAACACGTTACAATCACGTGGTGCGAAGGGTCAGCTCAGCTATCTAAATTTCGGAATTTAGAATTGCATTTATTTTTCAGATTTGGTGGGCTGAACATTTCCAAAGCAGAGGGGGAGGAAGCCGGAGTACCCAGAGAGAACTCCCGACGATCGGCCCGAATGAACGGTGCCACATACGAGAAGGAAAACTCTTTGCCCCGAGTGGGACTCGAACCCCTGACCTCTGGCGTTGGTGACAAGTCTCTTAACCATTAGACCACCGACCGCCCCAAAACAAAAACAAAAAAACAACAAGAAAACAACACACACAAAAAAACCCACTGTACACAGAATAGAATGAATTTAGCAAACTGGTGGAGAGAAGATGCAGCAAATAAACAAAAATTAGCAAACCAGCAACAGTAAAAATCAAAGTGATAATGACAAAAATATCAAATTATGAGGGAATATAAATGATCAAGCCGCTAGCTCTTTATATTACACGACAAGAGCACCCAAAACTTTTGAATACAGCAATAACAAGACCTAAACTGATGTACAACATGGATACTGTTAAAATACTGACTACATGTCCATGTATAAAAATTAAAATATCAAACTGGATTTTGCACAGCTTATATTATCACAATAGACAGAAATGTAAAAAATACAGTAAACAATTTAAAGTAATGGCAGGTATTAATTTTTTTTAAATATATACAACAGCAACAAAAATAACAATGAAAACAAAACATCTTTTGCTCCTTAAAAATGGCACGCAATCAGTGACATACAAACTCGTAACCTGAGTAGTGCGAGTCAAACACTTACCAGCTCAAGATATCCTACACATACTCAAAGGTCACAGCATACTTGGCGTAAACTTGTGCCTTGTTAAAAATCACAAAAACCTTGGGATTACTGAGGTCATCAACACAACAATCACAGAGATCTGCTGCCGAGGGATTACGTGAATCCAAGGGAGGGGGAAGGACGAGGTGTGGGTCGCCTTGACCCAGCTTTCCGACCAAACAGTCGGCAACGAACAAGAGCCGCCTGCCACCACTAAACTTGTCAGCTCTGCCAGCGTTGGCATAGAAGTAACCTCCCTTACCAAGAGTAGTGTCCCTTTTCAGGTTTGGTTCACAGCGTATGCCGTGTTGCACGATGAAGTTGATGTCTTCTCCCTTTGACGCTGGACAGTAGTACAACTCACGCTCTGCTGCTGTTTTCTTCTTTTTTGTTCTGGAGACCATCATTTTTTTTTGGCTGTGGACAGAAGAATGCAGACAGTTTAATTTACAGACCAATCTTTCAACAGATCTAAACACACAAACCATTCTGACTGGTAGTGTCTCACATCAAACCACTTAATCACAAGCGCAGTTACAACTCCATCTGTACCATTGGCTTTCACTGCGTTTAGCCTCTGCACTGAGCTGAAATTGGCTAACCGAGACCTGAGCCGAGACAAGTGATTAATAAGAATCAAAAACAAAAATACTCGGCGACAAGGAAAGTGGACAGTTGCAAACACCTTGTGGTCGCGTTATTTCACAGTGTGCACAGAAACGGGCTTCCACAGACTGGCACCAGTCCAATGACGGCCCAGGCTTAACACACAGAAACCACCATTCTGTTATCTCTTGCCAACAATAATTTAGTTAGTCTCACTGTTCGTAGGCTGCTCGCAGTTGCCCGTTCTCCAGTTTGTGAATGCTGATAATACTGGCTGCTCGACCCACAGTCTGGACAAATTTCCTCTTCACCTCTTGAAACTCCTGAAAGGGAAATACTGTACACTGTAGCTGTAGTGAAAGAAACATTGGGTCTGTTGTGCAAGTGTTATTGTATACATGTAGTTTTGAATATGACAGGTACAAGCCATGCTCTGAAAAAGTAATCTGTAGAGTTGACTGGGCTGTCAGGAATTCAGTTCCCTCAGGATGAATGTGAAGCAGGCTGACAGAGAGAGAGAGAGAGAGAGAGATGAGGATGATGAGAGATGATGATGAAGAAACTTTTTTTTTTTAAACTGGAAATTTTGACATAGATGAACATCAATTTACAAACTTGCCATTGTCAAAAACAGCGAACTTCTATTCATCTTAGACAGAGCTTCAGATTGTTTTTAAATGTCATGGGCCCAATGACCCATGGCTGAGCAAAATGAGGGGTCAATTCTCAAAATGATGGGTCATTGACAAAATCTTGAAACGAAAAAAGTCAGAGGTGTACTAACTTTATTTAGTCCTTCTTGAAGAGGTAGCGCTTTCTTTTCTGCGCCCACACCTGAACAGCTTTTTTAAAGGGCATGTTTTGGATGTTGGGTCCGGCATTTTTGTGTGTGTGTGTGTGTGTGTGTGTGTGTGTGTGTGTGTGTGTGAGAGAGAGAGAGAGAGAGAGAATCCTTCATTTTTCAACGGTATAAGATTTTGGCCATCGGCCAGTTTACAACCTTGTCGTTGCTAAACTACAGAAACTTAGTAAGGAAGCACACACACACACACACACACACACACACACACACACACACACACACACACAGAAACTTAGTAAGGAAGCACAGAGAAAGAGAGAGAGAGAGAGAGGGAGAGGGTTTTTCCTGACATGCATGTTTTCAAATGAAAATGTTGTGATATTTACAAAGGTTATGATATTATCCTTAAAATTAGCTGGACTGTTGGGAGCTGTACAAGGCCTGTCTCTCTCTCTTTATCTCTCTCTCAGCCCCCCCCCCCTCCCCCGGGCAGCCCACACACACAGAGTTTAGGCCTACTTTCCTCCCTCCAACTTTTCCTCCCCGACCTTTCTGTTAGATTTCGTCATGACCCATCATTTTCACTTGGGAAACGAAGTCATGCCGTTGGGGAAAAAACCATCATATAGATCTGTCACGCCGATGCGTTGCGGCGTTCAATTTGATGAGATCATGAATATGAAAACGACCTACTTGCAGCTGCAGATTCAGTCCGAGCAAATGTGAGCAGAGATTGGCCTGCCACCAATTTTATTTTCTTCGCCGATGGTTTTTTTCGACATTTTTGATGGAGCAGTTGATACAGAAACAAGCATTAGTTCTCGGAATCTGCAGACGTCCAAGCCAACGCTCTGTTAATATAAGCGTTTTCATTGGATGTTCCTAATAGAGAAAACCAATGAGATTCACGTTTATTCAGCGATGTTGGCATCACCAAGTAATATAAGTAAGGTATTCGCGGACTGGCTTTAGGGAAGATCTGTCATCCAATGACGTGCTGCGAGACGATACATGTTGGGAAGGCAAGGCAGTGCAGAGACACGATTGATTTTAGTTTCACTAGGCCTACTCCGATGTGTAGAAGGCCAAAAGTGCGCGCGCCACACTGGCGCATACACATTAACTCTTGCGCGTCATTTTGATATTTCACGCGTCAATGGCGCGGGCGCGCTGACAATCTGAAGCTCTGCTTAGACATTATAACATTAAGATTACAAACTACAAGTGAGAGGAACAGAGAGAGAGAGAGAGAGATGCGGGTCACCTTGCTTGAATTGTTTAGCTTGGTTGATTTCCAGCTGGTAGCAGAAGAAGCGACCCTGGCAGTCTCGTCTTGTGTTGGTGCATGGCTATTATGAGCTGATGGAGGGCTGTGAAAACAACAGGACAAACACTTTCTCAAATACTGCTATTTCTCTCACAATGTAGCTGATACAAAGTCCACACGGCCCGGTGAAAAAGATCCCCCCACTTTCCCCACCCCACCTTCATCACAAACATCCACTAGAGGAGACCCTCATCAGCCCCCGTTCCCTCCCTCTGACACCACACACACATAACCACCACATATACCATTCCCCCCTCCTCCGCCTGCCTACACACACATACACACCCCCATCCCAAAAATCCTTACTTGTCCAGAGGAGTTTGCTGTGTGAACTGTGGTCGACGTCGGACCTTAAAATTCTGACCAGTTTGTGCGTCTCGCAAACGCATCTTGTTGAAGTTCAGCACGTATTGAGCAACATTGCAGGGAATGTCGCAGTTCTCTAGGAAATGTCTCTCCAACTGCTCACTTGTCACAGGCAGTCTGGTGACACCATTCCTCTGGAAAAGAAACAGAGGTCAACTGAAAATGGTAAGGTTAAGTGCGGTGCAGACTGACAACCAAGCACAGCTGTTTAATCGTTTTGCATGGAATGCTGTGCAATACATATCGTTTAGACAACTAGAACGAGGGTGAGGGTGAGTTTTTAGGGCTTAAAGCCACGCAAGTCACGACGACTAATTTGCGCTGAGTGTGCCTGCACTACACGGGGGGGGGGGGGGGGGGGGGGGGGGGGGGGAAAGGTATGTAACGTTGGACGAAGGATGCAAACTGGTCTACGGGGCGGTATAACCCCAGGACATGCTGGAGATGCTGCACTTTCATGCTAATTTCTCGAACTCCCGATTACAAAAAAAGCGTAGAAAACAAATAGCAATTACATACAGCAAATATTGCAACTTATCATCTCCTAGGCGCAATAACCCAGTTCGCAGCATATGCCCAACATTACTTATTCCTAGCTACTGGTAGTGCAGATGTGACTGAGGGGCTTACAAAGAAGAAATATAGATGAAAGGGCCGAACTAAGAAATCAGATGAGAGGAAGGCCAGAGTGGCTAAGTTCAGGAGGTTTCAAAGAGAAAGAGACGTAGCTGTTTAAAAGACAGCTATGGGCATATATCACGCTCTTCATTTGGGAATATCTTTGGTGGACGCCGGTGGTTTACAACACAACATCTGTTTCTATGTGTTTCCCTCATGTGTATATTGATACATACGTTGTAATTCTCGCATTTATCTTTGCGTGCTTCCCTTGTGAATGGGCTGGAGGCCCAACACAATAAAATTCATTCATTTACTGAAAATGGGTCATATTGTTTTTAGCTTTGCGGTTTAGACCCATGCATATTCTACGACATCGGTGTTTTCTAAAAGAGCAGAGGCTATGACAAGGGAGACTATCGATATCCTCTAACCTCCAATCCAAACTCGTGCCACGATTGATCTTTGGTGCGCCAATACCAGCGCCAGACAGTTGCCATGGCAGCACGCTGGCTGTTGCCTGATCTCCCTCGCGGCTCTTGGTCAGAAGACATGGAGAGTCGCTTGACTTTGTACACCAGTCCGTCGGCTGAATTTAACGCTTTGAAGGTCTTAAAGTTGACTTGCATGTTTGAGCCATTTCTGGAGACAAACCAAAGACTGTAAAAGATTTTCAGTTACTAAGGGCAATTCAGCAAGAAAGGAAAGAGAAACGGCTAGTGAACCCTCCGTAATAATACATGTAACAATAAAACTAATACTAATGATAATTGGAGACCATATGTATACAATCTTCACCAAACTACTTGACTCGAAGGTCACACAATCAAATCAACATTTTCTTCTAAGCAACTCACACATTCTCCCCCACAACAACAGCAACAACAAACAAACAAACAAACAAAAAAGAAAGAAAAAAAAACCACAAACTTTTGCTGTCTCCAGAGATAGTTAAAAAAATGCAAGTAAATGATGACCTAAATTCTGGACCACAGAATAAAGAAAACATGATAACCTATCAACACCAGTGTTTTCTTATGAGTAACTCACACATCCTCCACACGACATTCACAAATGTCTGGCTGACAGAAGTCTCTCTCCAGAGTCACGTTGCTGTCGTGACTGAGCGATCGCCATGTAGCGTTCTCCCCGTCCTCACTCCACGCTGTGAACCGCCATTCATATCGCTCACGGCTGTGGATTCTCATACAGGGGTTGAATTTGCATTTATCCTGAAACAGTAAGGGCCAAAAATCAACCAAAGCACACGTGACTGCACCTTAGCACGTTCATGCGCACATAGCCCCCCCCCCCACCCTTAACATGCAAACACACACACACACACACACACACACACACACACATCCCTTAACATGCACACACATACACACATCCGCCCCCTTAGCATGCTCTCTCACACACATCCTTTAAAAAAAAACAAACCTATTATCCCTTTCGGGAAATTCGGGCTGCCTCCCCCAGGGGAAGCGCATCGCCGTGGTGCAGCGCCACCCAATACATATCCTATATTTTTTACAATTTTGCTGGGGGAGGAAAGCTGGATAACCCAAAGTCCCGATGAGCAGCCCAGCAGCCAGGAAAAACCGGTATCACATATATCACAAGCTCAACCTGGGCTTGAACCCACACTTCATCACCGTGACACTGGTGACGGCCATTCAGTAGCGCAGCGGCTAAATCTGACGCGCTGCCTATTAGACCACCGCTCATCCCGCTCGTTGTTGCTGTCTTCACTAGCATCACACTTATTTTGCCTTTGCAGTTCCTGTTCGCACAGCCAGCAAATGCTGGCGTTTTGCATTTAGAGCTCTACTCATCAAAATAAGCTCCATAAAGTGTACTAGTAAACTCACAAGTGCAGTTGTTCTAGAACAAACTCACTCATGTGA
The DNA here is from genome assembly GCA_018292915.2 of Batillaria attramentaria. NCBI lineage: Eukaryota > Metazoa > Mollusca > Gastropoda > Batillariidae > Batillaria > Batillaria attramentaria. Next base: position 104,290 of record JACVVK020000085.1, read on the forward strand.
AACCTGGTGATCACATTTGGCTCCTTTAAATGAACGAAATCCACCAAAAGTGCCGCCTGACTCATCAGATATTATGTGACGCGTTTAGTAAACAGAAAACTTACCATTAGGTTGTAAACACAGATCTCCTCTTTCTTCTTCAGTGGCTGACCGTTTCCCTGACTGCCTGATTGGGTTCGTTTTCGCTGTCGGCTGGCTGACGGATATCGCTGACGAGGGACTGTAACAAAAGGAAGCATTATTAAGAGGACATATATTATGCATTTTGCACTTTATCAGAGAGAGAGAGATGCAGTCAAGACTGTCTTGCATAGTCTCGTACATGTAAATTATGCATATATATGGGTGTGCACACAAATATACGTACTACATATTCTGATGATAATCATCTCAAATCAGTGATTAAGACCCAGAGTATAAATGTGCATAATTATTAGTAATCCCACGTTCATCTTTTGACTACCATCAACTCATTGACGACACACCATTTTTGGCGTTAATTTAAAAAAAAAAAAAATCTATTAAAAAAACAAACAAACTATTCCATGGCTCTGAGGAAGTATCCAAACATTTTAGTAAACTCTATGACACATTTGCAGCACTTTTCTCTTTTTTCTTCCAAAGAATAAAAACCTGAAAAAGAAATAAAAGATCTAAAAAACTGAAAAGAAGAAACTTTGAAGTATTTCCATGAGACGTCCCACCAAAGACGATGGTTACAAAGACCCACACTGCAGCTAGTGGAAATTCCCAGTAACCGACAATTAAACAGAGAACTGCAGGTTTGATATCCCGAAGGAGTGGTTGCTTCCCCTAGACTGTGACTGGGCAAGAACGGGCTTCTAAGGGATACCCCAGTCAACTGCGACCAGTGTGACATCGTTTAGTCAACCCTTACCAGCACCGTTGTTTTGAGGATTATGAAGTGAAAGCGGCCGCCTGCGAGACAGATTCGGCATAGAACCGAACCTCTTAGGAGGCTTCCCACTGATGCGTTCTGTCTGTCGTCGACCAGGGTAAGCTGCTGCTACTGCATCATCATCGTCATCGTCATCATCATCATCATCATCATCCTCATCATCTTCCTCCTCTTCAGAGTATTCCCCCTCGTCGCCGTCGTCTGTCATGTACAGACGCAATTCTTCCAGGATCTCTTTTGGTGTACGCTGCATGGACACACCGTACATTGTGAGAAGCGTGTCCACCTGCAACACATGACGTCCACAGTTCTATCACCACAATGTGTGCATCAGAACTTTGACAAAATTTTCTGTAACTGATCCTAGAACTACATTTCTTACATGCTTGCTCTAACGGCCTTATGTTTGTATGTATACACGTATACATGTGTGTATGTTCCTATGTATGTGTGATGCATTTTTATGTGTACTAATGTGTGTATCTATAGATAAATAGATGCATGTGTACCAATCCCCCCCCCCCTCTCTCTCCACTTTCTTATATAGAGTTCATCTCGCCCAATTTGTCTTTATATATATACATGTTGAATTTTGCCAGTGGTCGAATGCGTAGCTGCATGAACCCTTATGTACACATGTCAAAAAAATGAATTTAAAAAAAAAAAAAGAACTTTGAGAAAAGATGGGGCTTCCGCTGGCTCCTGAAAGGCTCACTGGAGGTGATGGATTTCAAATATGATGGCAGGGTGTTCTACAGGGCAGGGCAGAGCACTTGAAGAATCAAGCTTCAAAGTGCTTCTTGGTGGTGGTGTCGTGAAACCCAGGGATGTACAAGAGGGACTGAGATGAGGAGGGTGGGTGGGTGTTTGGGAGTTTAACGTCCTTTTCCACCACATACGGGTGATATCAAAGACGGGGTAACGACGAAAAGGCCAGCACAAATATTTGGCCCCAGCTGGGATTCGGACTCATGACCTGAGCATTGGAAGTCCAACGCTGAGATGAGGAACAAAGAGTATATGAAGAAATGACCTCAGAGAGATAATGCGGGGACTTTCCATGGACACAGGAGAAAACAAGGGACAGAAGTTTGTGGTTAGTGCAAAGCTTGTCATAATACTGTAATGATTACATATCTTTACAATAGAATGTCCAAGCCCGAGTCTGAAAAACGAGAATATCATACCTGAGTGTCATTTGTAATGTTGTGGTTCCTCTTGCAGCTTTTTCCGAACTTGCAATCACCATCAACATAGCGGCGACACACGTGCAGAGAGTGACAGTTACGCCCCTTTTTACAACCCATTTCAACATTGTAGTAGCGGCAAACCTGGGGTCTCAAAACACCATGGCGATTGGATGGAATGGTAAACACTGCCCGCAGGTCAGTTATTGTTAGATTATCAAGACCATGCTCCCTAAGCAGCTGCAGGTTGTGGGGGATTTTCAGATCATGGCCGAAAAGACAGCGGTTGCCATGACGACACTGGCCAGAGAGAAGGAAGAACTTGCAGAGGTGCAGACCTGCACACCTCCGATGGCGGCACGAACCACTCAGCTTGCAGTGTTCCGGGCACAAGGTTAAGGTTGTTGCCACGGAAACAAATGTGAGACCACCATAAGCATACAATGAGAAAATCTGCGGATTATCTTCTAAAAAATCCTGCAGAACAGCAGCACTGTTGACATTAAAGTCACGCAGGTGGCGTTTAAGTTTCTGGAATGTGTCTGTGACCAAGGCTGCACACTTTGGCGAACCGAGGAGAAATCTGACGATGCTCTCTGCGAGGCCTGTGTTTGCTGCAGGCGGACCACTCGCCATGGTTACAGGTGCTGCAGGGTGATACAGTTAAACTGTTGGCACGTATGCTGCTCTTGTAAATATCTTGGGTCACTACGGCTGACTTCTGCTGCTTCTCCTTTTGTACTGTCTGGACTCTACCTCATGATTATGGCCGGCTTGGTGGTAGTAGTGATGTCAGTGGTCTGGTGACCAGACACCACGACTTCAGCAACATCAACATGCCACCATTTTCTGCCTACAGACTGGATACTGTGGACTGTGAGCTTGTACCACCTGTGACAGTCACACGCCGCAGTTTGTCCCTGTGAAAAAGCTCCAACACACCAGAGCATATCCTACAGTTGTATCCCCCTCTTCCAGGGTACAAGGAAGCAGTAGCCACAAGCCGGAACAACGGAGCTGGTGGAGAAACTCGCAAACAGGGCACGGCTGATGAAACACCGGGTAACATGGAGGACCATCACCCCCAAAACATTTTAGCTGCACATCATCGTCTTCTTGAATGCTTCACTGCAACATAAGAGTAGAAATCATCAGATGAAAATGAACAAGAACTACAAAAATAAAAATCTGAAATCAGCTAAAGAGCTTATCTCAGTTCAGTGATGACAGCATGGCTAGAAGTATGACAAGTCATTGTAAGTTGATCAGACCTAAGCAAATGCTTCAAAGCAAGCAAAATCTGTAAATTACACCAGCCACGCCGGTGGGTCTTTGAGCAAATGTGAAGAAACAGCCACCACCACGCCCACTAACCTACCCCCTGGTATGCTGACTTCACAGATCTTAAAGACAGCAAACTGTGCTACTAAATGAACGTAGGACGAACATGGACGCTGACAGAGACAGAATGAAAAGTCGTGAGTGCATTACAGTGGTAATTCCCATAGGAAAACCGTGAAATATATGTTTCTCCGAAAAGAATTTGGCAGAGAAGTCAAAACCGAAAGTAGAATTGCTGACCTCGTACGTGATGATCACAACAAATCCTTCTGCATACATCGTCGATATGCTGAAATGATTTGTGTTTACCACTTAAAATCTTTCCGTCAAGACATTCGAATATTCTGCACAAAAAACAAACATATCACCAAAACAATCAAACGCACCTGTAGGCCTTTGTGACTGAGACGCATCAACTGTAGGTTCTTGCCTCCCCTGCCACTCCGCTTTCGCTTCCTGGATCAGTGAATCGTAAATTATGCAGCTGAGAAAATTAAACTCGTACCGCTAGACACACTGACATAGCCTTGGATGCGATCGTGCTTACCAGTAACCATCGATAGCCTCAATCAATAACTGTGAGCGACCAGAAAAGCTTCTAGCACTTCAGAGCGGTCGCCGGCGGAGAAGTGTCACTGGCGCATTCGTAAACTGCGATTGTTTCCCTTCTATGACATAAGCAGGCAGCGATATCCCGACGCAGCGTTACGTCAACTCGCGTTCAGTTGCGGCCGCGCCTCCCTGCTGTCTCATAAATCAGCCGGCAGTGTCACGCAGTCGATCCGCACCGCTGTTGGACAGTCACTGACTGAGTGCATGCCGTGTGTGTGTGTGTCAGTGTGTGTGTGACATTGCCGGAGTGCGTGTCATGTTCAGTTCCAGTGCAGTGTCAGTGCGTGTGTGTGGCGGTGTCAGTGTGTGTGCACTGCACCGTGACATGACGGTGTGTGTGTGTGTGTGTGTGTGTGTGTGTGACACTGTGTGTGTGCCCGGTATGTGTGTGTGTGTGTGTGTGTGAGTGTGTGTGTGTGTGTGTCCCACGGTGTGTCAGTGTGTGTGTGTGTGTGTGTGTGTGTGTGTGTGTGCCCGGCGTGTGTGTGTGTGTGTGTGTGTGTGTGTGTGTGTGACGGTGTGTGTGTGCGGTACTATCTTGCCGCAGTCCACTGATATTCTGCCAGTCGTGAAGTCAGTCAAGGCCAAGATTTAAGTCAGTTGAGCTCCAACTTGAGTTCACTGAATCAGTGTCTCAGTGTTAGTCGGTTTGAAGCATTCCGAGGCCGGGCCTCACCGGCTAATATAGACTCCGGCCTTTTGATTTCAGTTTACAACGACGAGAAAATGTCACGCGGACCGGCTGAACTGACTTGATTTGAAATGTCTACTACTACAACTGGCGGATCCGTCCGGAGCCGCGAGAAAATACTAAAAGAAATCAAGCTGTGCATGGTATCACTGACTAATTCACTTTCAAACAACTTGAGGCCGCACTGAGTCACATAGCTCGCTTCGACTGAGACGCCGTGACGTCACCACCACTGATCTCAGACTGACGCCGGGACACTCGCCCAGTCAAGCAGCCAAAGACACTGACACACCAGGAACAACTTGTCCAAAGCAAGCTAGTGATGATGCTGGTGTAACAGGCCGGAGTATACCCCTGGCTACTTTATACCCTCTGGTATAAAGTAGCCTAGGCCGGTTCAACACCCTGGGTACAGATCAGCCCAGGCCGGATTCAGAGTACACCCCGGGGTATAGTCTGGGCTAGATCAGTTTACTATACGGGGGGATAGTCTGGGCTAGGCCAGTTTACTGATACGGGCGGGATAGTCTGGGCTAGGCCAGTTTATACGGGGGGATAGTCTGGGCTAGGCCAGTTTATACAGGGGTATAGTCTGGGCTAGGCCAGTTTATACGGGGGCCGGGTATACTCCAGGCGGGATATAATCTGGACTGCTACACCGGGGCTTCACTACTAGACGCTTTCGTCGTGAAGCCCGATGGTACAAAGCTGCCTTCTAGTCAGTCTCAGCCACTTTGGAAAATTGACGGAAAAACGTCATCAGTCTCCCGGTGTCCTTTTCCATGTCCGGCTTTGGCAATGCAGATATCTAAGCTGTTATGGGTCTGCTATGAAATCAGTCAGTCTGTGAGCAACACTGACGCTAAACTGAACTGAGATGTACAAGCAAAGACTCGTACATTAAATACCGGTAATGTAATGTCTTTGGTACAAGTAAACCGACGATAATCATCAATCTCTTTTCTCTTGATAACACGGGCGGCATGGCCGGATTCCGTTCAAAGTCAGGCGGCGAACTTGAAAGACTGATATAATTCTCACAGCAATGCTGAGGTAGTGATGATCTGTAGAGTGAGCTGGTCACACAGAGGACTCGATCCTCTCAGTGACTGTCGCATGATCGAGTATTCGTTCAGACAATGGTACTGAGGCCGCCGTGTCAGCGCAGGGTCAGGTTCTGTTTCAGATTCTTGCCAAACAGCTAGGCCGAGATTTTGGCCAAATTTCATTTTTCTATGGATTGCATAATTATAATTTAGTCCTTTTGGCTCCTAGAGAAGCATAGGGGCTCAACTGCTCTCCTCCATCTCACTCTGTCCCTGGCGCAGGTCTTGGCCTCCTCCCATGGCAGCTCGCAGTGCAAACTCCTCCTCCAGGTCTGCTTGGGGCACTCTCTCTTCCTCTTCCCCTGCGGGTTCCACCCGAGCGCCTGCCTGGTGATGTTGCAGGGTTCCTTCCGCAGAGTGTGGCCGACCCATGGCCGACCCATCGCCACTTTCGCCGCCGTCCATTGGCTGTTGATTCGCCCTTGTCCACAGGTCGGTGTGTGGCACTCTGTCGAACCATCTCAGCTTGAGGAGACATCCGTTGGTGACATAATACTATGGGGGGTATATTTAATATTTTACTATGGATTACATAATTATGGGGGTACATTTTACTATGGATTACATAATTTAGGGGGGGGGGTATATTTAATATTTTACTATGGATTACATAATTTAGGGGGGGGTATATATTTAATATTTTACTATGGATTACATAATTTAGGGGGGGGGGGGTATATTTAATATTTTACTATGGATTACATAATTTAGGGGGGGGGTATATTTAATATTTTACTATGGATTACATAATTTAGGGGGGGGGGGTATATTTAATATTTTACTATGGATTACATAATTTAGGGGGGGGGGTATATTTAATATTTTACTATGGATTACATAATTTAGGGGGGGGGGTATATTTAATATTTTACTATGGATTACATAATTTAGGGGGGGGGGTATATTTAATATTTTACTATGGATTACATAATTTAGGGGGGGGGTATATTTAATATTTTACTATGGATTACATAATTTAGGGGGGGGGGGTATATTTAATATTTTACTATGGATTACATAATTTAGGGGGGGGGGTATATTTAATATTTTACTATGGATTACATAATTTAGGGGGGGGGTATATTTAATATTTTACTATGGATTACATAATTTAGGGGGGGGGGGTATATTTAATATTTTACTATGGATTACATAATTTAGGGGGGGGGGGGTATATTTAATATTTTACTATGGATTACATAATTTAGGGGGGGGGGGGTATATTTAATATTTTACTATGGATTACATAATTTAGGGGGGGGGGGGGTATATTTAATATTTTACTATGGATTACATAATTTAGGGGGGGGGGTATATTTAATATTTTACTATGGATTACATAATTTAGGGGGGGGGGTATACTTAATATTTTACTATGGATTACATAATTGGGGGGGGGGAGGGGTATATTTTACTTTACTAAGGATTACGGAGGATTATTTATACTAAGGATTATTGGGGGGGGGGGGGGGGCGTGTTATATGTTGCTATGGAGTACATTATTATGGGGGGTATATGTTGCTATGGAGTACATAATTATGGGGGGTATAATTTACTATGAATTACATAGGTGGGGGGTGTATATTTTACCATGGAGTACATAATTATGGGGGGGTATATCTTACCATGGAGTACATAATTATGGGGGGGGGGGGGGGTATGTTGCTATGGAGTACATAATTATGGGGGGTATATCTGTATATCTTACCATGGAGTACATAATTACGGGGGGGAGGGGGGGTATATCTTACTATATATAATTATAAGGGGTATAAATCACCAAAAAACATTCGAGACGACCCATTTCCTAGGTTGGTTGTTGGACTGGTGTACCCACAGACGATTAACACAGTGACTGATTTTAAACAACAGCTCACGCAGCAGTTTCTGTAGACAGAAGTGACGGTTCTCACTAATTCGTGCAGACGAACTGTTGTTTCTGTTTCTACGTTTGTTTGTTGTTTGTGACGGGAGGGTGGGATTTGTCTGTATATAAAATTGTAAATAGTTCAATCGCTGCTGAGTAAATGTTTTCGGTCCGAGAGGGTGTTGTAGAAAAATGGCACTAAACTAATTTTCTTGAATGGTGTTCTATTATTTTTATCCACTTTAAATTGAATAAATGTGTTAAATCTTTGAAGAATAAGTGGTCCCTGTACGGGTGGACGTGGAACTTCCTGGAGAGATGTGCGGTGGACAGACCACGATGGCGAGCTCTGGTGTCGGCCTTATGCACCACAGCGTGCGAAGAGGATTAAGTAAGTAAGTAAGTAAGTACGGGTGGTTTGGCTGTCATCCGATTAATATGATCATATATTTTCCAATGCAAATGTGCATGTCATAGAAAGATGAAGGTAATTTAAAAGTCAGTGACGCTTTTCAGTGTAAATGATTTAATAAGATAGGTATACCAAATCCTCCCAGCATGTTACTGATCACCTCCAAAAATATCAAAAACGAAGATATAACGATTTTATATTTCACACACGCACACACACACACACACACACACACACACACACACACACACACACACACACACACACACACACACACACACACAGACCACCTTTCTGAATGTAAAATTCAAGTTAAAACGCTTTAGTCGTGATAACAAATCTGCAGCGGCAAACCAATTCGTGAAATACAAACATAATCATTATGCCAGTCTCCACTGATTAATGTTTAGCTTAGCCTGGTCACATTCATGAGTATGAACTGCAATAATTAAAAAAAAAAAAAATTCTCTGTAAGCACATACTCTGCTGGGTAATTGTGCAGAATAGTATACGAAAATAACTGGAGCTAATTGCACGCACTTTGACTGGTGTTTTCGGTTCTGCTCAATGCAAAGAGACATAAGACACCCTTACCTACTCACTTTGACCACTCCTTCCCCACAAACATGCACAACATATTCCTGAATGACTGGGGACCGCGGCCCGAGCAGTCATCGTTTTCACCCACGTGATCACCAACCAAAATGGCGTGCAGATGACTGCTCGGGCCGTGGTCGCCAGTCATTCAGGGATATGTTGTGCATGTTTGTGGGGAAGGAGTGGTCAAAGTGAGTAGGTAATAAGGGTGTCTCATGTCTCTTTGCATCGAGCAGAACCGAAAACACCCGTCAAAGTGCGTGCAATTAGCTCCAATTATTTTCGTATACTGTTCTGCACAATTACCTGCTGGCTGCCTGCATATGAAGGCGACGATGGAAGCGTAACACCAGGAAGAAATGCATTTGAAGCTTAGACACTGTTGTATTTTACTCCTGCTATGTCGCTGTCTTGGTGCACTCGCAGAGAAGACACGGGATACAACAGGATACAGGATACAACTCTAGTACTTTATGAACAGAAGACTGATGCGTGGAGAATAAATCCATGAAAGAAGAACCAAGAACGCTGTGCAGGGCTGCTTATATGCTAAACAGGTCAGATCTAGAACATTCCTCAACTTAGTGGAAAATTCGAAATCTTTCCAAGGTTACGTAATCTACTGACGTTACTGCACCAGCATGTTCTGGGATGGTCTGGAAATTTCCATCGAAATAGAGTGGCTTTTTCCGATCTCTACAACAGACATATTCAGTCTGTCTGGCATGTGGTACGGTTCTTAAATTGAGTCTGTCCATAATTTGGACTAAATGCGTGTACCCTACGTGGAAGTTATAAATGTGACTGACAAACCATACAACGCTGAGACTTAGATCTGTAACTAAGATAGATAACTTTCAGCGCGGATATCTTTAGATCTGAAATCAAGGTAGATAATTTTCTGCGCAAACAAAGAGAAACCATAACCATTTCAGATCTAAACTGTAGAAAGAAAGAGTTGGTAAACGTGTGTTTCTTGTTATTGCTGTGGAATTTTCCCCCAACAGAAGCTCATCGCTGGTACTGGATGAGGTATTCTGGGTAGATCTGCTGGTTTCTGAAGACGACGTAGATGCGCGGACTGGCGACGCAATCGACCACAGCATCATAGAGACTGGTGGGGTCGGAGGGGCTGCGTGGGGGTGGTCTCTTCATCCCCTCCACCCCTCTTGTCACCGTCCCCGCCAAAACACGGGCGTAGAACATGTAGCGATAGTTGCTGTCGGAAACACTTGTGGATGTGTAGCTATCGGGAAAAACGAAGAAAAGGGAAGACATAAAAATATCTTTCCTAGAAATATTGTAAAAATATCTTTCCTAGAAATATTGTAACACACACACACACACACACACACACACACACACACACACACGCCCCCTCAGTCCAGCTAATTCAGCGAAGTAAAAGTTGTACGCGGTGCCAGTAGCTAATTGAAAGTGTTTTCAATTTTGTAACTACGTGTAGTTTTTTTCGATAACATTCCGTTTCCAAGACACGTCTTATCTTGTCCCCGCCATAGTGCCATGGGTGATTTGGAAAATTCCCAAACGACACAACCGAATCACCCAGAGGACGAGAAGAAACGAGAACACGAGAGGAGTTTTTTACCTGTCTGAAAACTGCGAGTCCACTGCGAAGTAAGCTCCCCTTCCGTATTTGGCCCCCACGTTGTTTCCCGCCAGAAGAGGATCTATGTTCTGATACAAGATTGGTTCCACTGACTGCATAGGGGTACCGTGAAACAGGTTCAGCTCGTTCGCTCGACCTTCACCATACTTCCGTTCCATCGTCTGCTTCTGGCTGCAGAGATGACAGTAATGATGATGATGATGATGAATCTATGCAAACATTTTCGTCTGTGTGTAATCGTTGCTTCCACAAACAAATACAGAAGAAAACCATACCAATCCAAACCAAACTCAGACAAAACAAAAGAACCCCTCCATTTCATTTTCATGAGGCAGCTTGACAATCAGTGGCTGGACTTAGAAACAATTGAAAGTTTGGAAAATAATCCAAACGTGAACAAGTCGTTTAAAGTCAGCTAATTACGAGCGTAATCATTACAGTTAATATCATGTCATCTCATTATGTTGTATAAGAATGCATCATGACTGTGTATATGTTTGTAATGTGGCATGTATTTAATGTATATGTATGTAATCAGTGCCACTCTACTATTGTGAGGCGCCCAGCGCTCCAGCAGGAGGTTGGGCGCCAGATAAATCCTCATTATTATTATTATTAACATAAACATGAACACTGATTATACATAGACCCGAATGAATCGAGAAAAACAATGACATACGCAAAGAAGAGATCCCACATAGCTCGATTCTGTACGCGTCTGATGGCCTTGACCTTGGCGCGAGGCAGGTCCTTGAGAAAGCGGTTGAGAACCCGCTGGAACTCCGGGGCTAAGGGCGACAACACCACAACCAGGTGTTCCTTCCCTGGCATGTCGTTCCAGTGAGATGGGTAGCTGGAGGAAAGATATCGACGTGTTTGGATAAATCGAACAACACGGCTACTCCCCCCCCCCCCCCCCCCCAAAGAACAAAAACAAACACTTACAAAATAAAATAGAACACACACACACACACACACACACACACACACACACACACACACACACACACACACACACTAAACAAAATCAACAACAAAACATACCCAAGCAAAAACAAAAACCCAGAAAAAAACCAAAAAACCAAACCCAAGAAAAACCGAAAAAAAACCCCACCAAAAAACAAAACCCAAAATACAAACAAACAAAACCAAACCACCCAAAACCACCCTCTCCTTCATAAACAAAACCAGCCAACAACACCAGAACAATTAAACAAACAATAACAACCAAAGGAAAGAAACGAACACAACTAGTAAAAAGCAAAATATTCAAACAGCCAAACCAAAGCAAACAGACATGCACTTCTTGAAAGGAGACACGCACCTTTACGGCATCAGCCGATGACAATTCAGCGATTTAACACATTTCGTACCGCGAATGACGTACCGCCAATGAGTATCCCACATTATTTTTTTTTTAACCCTTTCTTTGTTTGCGAAAAACAACAATTGCGGTTCCCTGACGGTTCTTATTGCGGTAAACACGAGCACAACCGAAGTGCAAACGCCCACTAAGCCAAGCCTAAATCCATGCAGACATTCAGTAATTAATTATAATTTCTTTTCTTAGGCCGGGCCACTGGTGCACAGTCCCAAACTTACTTGATAGGGGGAATTACCTTCGGACGACGTCGTGGGTAAAAAGTTGCACACACATTGCTTTAGATGAACGTATCTCGGTCAATATTTATGTCACACCTTTGAAATTTCATGACTTTGTCAATAAATACTTTGACTCTGTTCATGCCAAAAATTGTGTTGTTTAACTTGTAATTAGCAGAGTAATTAAAGAATAAGTTGTGAATTGCCTGTATAAAAACCATGGGTAATTTGTTTCCCACGATGTAGGACTAGGAATAAGTAGAAATTTACCTTTCTAAAAACCATGGGTAATTTGTTTCCCACGATGTAGGACTAGGAATAAGCTGCAATCTGCCTATATAAAAACCACTGGTAATTTGTTTCCCACGACGTAGGACTAGGAATAAGTCGAAAATTACCTATTTAAAAACCACGGGTAAGTTGTTTCACACGATGTAGGACTAAGAAGTTTTTTAGGGACGTAGCCGGAAGGTTAAAATGTGTTACATGAACTCGATCCGATTTTCCGCGCGAGTGCCAGGAGTTGTGTATTTACCGTGAAACATGACTCCACTCTATTACAGACCTGTTGCTGGTCTGGGCTCCACCAATGCTCGCTCGCCTGAGAAGGTCCTCAAGACATGACACACTGTCACTGAGCATACGGGCAGGGGAAGTAACTTGACCTGTACTTGCACTCAGCGTGCGAACAGGGGCGGCTGACTGACTTGTGTGGGAAGAGTGGAGGTTCTTACAGGTGCTGCCAAACTTGCATCTTCCCTGAAATCCAGCATTTCATATGCATGTCACACGGATGCAAAGCTAGGACTGCATGAAATGGCATATAACACTGGCTTTATCTGATGTATTATCAACAAACAAACAAACAAACAAAATCTGAACGTGATCAGTGGGACGGTGAAGTGAAAGTAGAGTACAGTTTCTCTATAAAACCATCCAACGAAGACCAATCAAATAAATACCCTGACACATGGCCACCCCCGCAGGCACCCCATTCCCGCAAATACACCCCCCCAAACAAACAAACAAAAAAACAAACAACCAACCAACCAACCAAACAAACAAAACCCACAAAAACAGCAAAAACAACTCCCCCCCCCCCCCCCCCAAAAAAAAAAAAAAAAAAAAACACAAAAAAACAACAACAAAAAACCCAACAACAACAAACAAACAAACAAAACAAAAACAAAACAGCAACAAAACAACAACAAAACCAGCCAAACAACCCCCCCCCCCCCCCACCAACAACCACACAAAAACAACAACCACCAATCAAACAACAAACAAACCAAAACAAACACACCCACCCAAAAACCTAATAACATTAACAAACCAACAACAACAACAGAAAAAAACACCATCACACGCACGCACAAAAAACCAACAACAAACACCACAAACAAACAAAACAAAACAACATCAACAACAACAACAACAAAACTAAACCAACATCACCAAATACATATAATCTGCTTTAAAAAAAAAAAAAAAAAAAAAGAACCCAAAAACTGATCAGCTGTCAACTGACCTGGAGATAAAATCTGCAGATCTGTCTTGGTTTGGCGGGTGTAACGCTTGCCGATCTCCTGATTCCGGGAGCAACAGCTGTAAAGTTCACACGGACACATCAGTCAAAGCCGAGTTTACAACAAAATACAGTTAAAACAACTACACTTCCTTGCTTGCCGAAACGACTGGAAAATTATACATATATACTGAAATCGTAAAGCTCCAGCGTGACTCAAATCATTATTTTGTAAACATAGTCGACATTGTACTTGAACATTTTAAATGGCATGTGTTAGGAAGCAAAGAAAACCATGAGAGAGAGAGAGAGAGAGAGAGAGAGAGAGAGAGAGAGGAGGAGGAGGAGGAGGAGGAAGAGGATCATGGTAGCTACCAGCTTGGCGGAGGTTAGGCACAGAAGTTTGTCTGGAGAGTTGCGGCCCCTGAGTGCACTGATTCTGCAGCCAGATGGCGTGCTTACGGACTTGGTCGCCATCCTCCTCGTCCCTCATGTACATGAACAGGTCTTCAAGGATCAGTTTGGGCCTTCGGTCAAGAGACACGCCGTACAGTTCCAGCACCTCTTCTACCTGTCACGACATCAGGATTCCATCAGTGACTGTGAAGCTGGTGGGGCGGGCAGGGGATAGGGAGGGGGGTGGGGGGTGGGGGTGGGGGGGGGTGAGAGGAAGGGCCGGGTGGGGGCGGAGGTGGTGTGAGAGTCATCACATGTTTTGCTCACATAACGTCATGCTATCACACACACTTTATAACATCCAGTATAATTATCATAACTATAAAGATAGAAAGAAGGCAATGAAAGTGAAGGAAGCAACAGACATTTACTTGACAACGGTAAACTGAGTTATAGGCACAGTGGCCCTAGATACTACATATAAATTAAAAAGAGAACACAAAATGATCAAAACAAAAGTGTCATAAAAAGTGAAAATGGATGAGAATAAACAGTCACGTTCGTTCAAAAGACAGTATGAAGAAAGAAACATGTATCACGTGATTTTTCGGCCATTTTAAGTTTCTTAATAAAGCATTTTCGGGGACATTAATTTTTGGCTGCGGGCGGTTGGCTCACCGTACAACACAGTGATCTCAGAGAGTTGAATTCATCAGTGACAAGAATGTAAAACACGAACCTGATCATTGTTGATGACGTCATGGTTGTAGTGACACTCTATCCCGAACCTGCAGTCGTTGATGACGTAATGACGACAGATGTGGAGCGACTTACAGAAGTATCTCGTCCCATCGTCTTTCCTGCAGCCCGGCTGCGAATTGTAATAGCTACACACTTGGGGTCGCGTTACACCGCGGCGCACATACGGCAGAGTAAGTATAGCACGAAGATCCGATATGCCCAACCCATCCAGAAAATGCTCCGCCAAGACAGCCTGGTTATGGGGCGTGTGAAACGAATGCCCGAAGAAGCACTCATCTTCAAAATCGCATATTCCAGACAGCAAATAGAACAGGCAGATGTGCAAATCGTCACATGATCGTCTTCCATAATATACCTGGCGGCATGACCCACTTTTCCTGCTGTGTTGAGGGCACACCGTGAGCTGTGTGGTCAGAGAGAGATAGACTTTGTTTCTGAATTCATTCAGGATAAAAATCTCTGGGTAGTCCAGTACGAATCTCTGGAAAGCCCTTAGGTTCGGGAAATCAGTCGTACGTGTACAGCGCGCATGCGCGAAAACAGTCTCTAGCTGTCCCGTGCAGTTCTCAGAACCAAGAAGGAGGCTTCTGATCTCTTGCAAACTGCGCACGTCCTGTGGTCGAGCGGCGGTTGCCATGGTGTCTGCATGGCTGTAAGATAATTGCCAGCAAACATTTCATTTGGTGAGATCTAAATCATTAAATGTTTTATTCGTCATTCTCTTTCGTCTGCAGTAAAATGCAGTTTCGAAAGTAAAAGAGTTTAAGACCATGGGTGGGATGGGGTGGGTGTTTGGACGTTTAACGTCCTTTTCCACCACGTAAGGGTGATACTGATCAAAGACGGGGTAACGAGAAAAAAGCCAGCACAAATATTTGGCCCCGCCCGGGGTTCGAACACAAAAGACCATGGAAAACAAACAAACAAACAAACAAACAAACAAACAAACAAACAAACAAACAAACAAACAAACAACGACAAATCAATCAGCATCACACATCCATCTGATAGGGTAGGAAATTTAGGCTTTTTATGTAAGGGAACCTAGAACAAACTTGATCCTAACCGGCTTTTTAGTAGAACACAGGCCCCTACTGCTGTGGTGGTCTCTGCGAATTTTTTCTCCTTCCGCGTCACCGTTAAAAAACGACAGTTTATCTTGCCATTTTCACTATATGAGCCCTATAAATGGGCTTTTGATCTCACCATATGAGCCCTGAGGGTATAAAAAGCCCACTTATAGCCGGGGCTCATATAGTGAAAACCGCAAGATAAACGGTCGTTTTTAACGGTGACGCGGACGGAGAAAACTGAGTCAGTCTGCCGGCAAAGCTACTGAAACCCGTCAAATCACTCAGTGGTTGAACAGTGTACAGCGGGTAATCAATATGTTTTGCCGCCAGATGGAAACACACAAAGGCGCAACCGGCCGACTGCATATACGGATTCGCTGACCGCGACACTTTTCCGGAACATTGGAAACCCGAAGTATAAAATGCGGTGTGCTAACGCCCGCTACACTACGGGCACACAAATCAAGGCCATGTACATGTAAAGGTACATGTGATGGTACCGCGCATCTCAGCACATGCATAAATTGTGCCACTGAGTTAGTAATAACTTGTCCACTCACCCAGACTGAACCGCAAAGCGCTTCAAGCTTAGAGCCAGTTGTACTTCACTCACACACTGCTTGCAAGTTTAACTTGACAGCTTCCTGGTGCAACGTCGCGATACACACAAGGCTGATCTCCCGGTAAACCCGGCACAGCAGCTAGACAAGTTCATCCATGCAACAGTAAGAAAAGTCCACCACTGGCCGAATGTGAGGAGCAGATGGTAAAAGAATACAAAAGCACGAGGCCTCAAAATGCCTATATATTCCCCACTAGCCTCAGGCATCGTAGTCACCCATAACAGCGCTTTAGTCTAGAAACAAAAATCACCATACACAGCCTTTCAGGGGCACGGAGTTGGAAAAAAAAGATTGTTTCCTTTCCGCTCAGGCTCGCTGGAGCCGGTAATGATAGTCTACTTTCTGTTTAGGCCAGAAAGCCACCTCACCCAAATTCGCTCGCCTCTTTGCCTTCGTCGTGTGCAAAAAGTCGCAGCTACACTGACTAGCAGCTTGCCTCCTCTTGCTACCCCCTGGCATGCGCTATTCCTTACCAAGTACATAAATCACGAAATCACGGGGTTTTTGTGACAACAGAAGTCACTGGCACAAGCAAAACAGGGCCCTTCAAAGAAACACTAAACTTGACTCCCCACGCTCAATTTGTCATCATGTCAATTCAAGTCGTCATTACTAACGACCAGGTGTCCAGTGTATGGGGGAGGGACTAAGCTAAGACTACAAGATCAGAACGACTATATCAGGGACAAGGCGGTAATGCAGGCTGACAGGATCAGTCGAGTCCCGACGTAAGACTCAGTTGTGCTATGCGTCAGATTTCATCAGAACATGATAAGCTACGGTCACAACCGGCCGTACGGGCTCCTACGGCGGGTCTACGGCCAAAAATCGTGGCAAATCTTGCGAACGGCGCACGGGCGTCCTGCGAAATTTCCAGGTCGCAAGGAGGCCGCAGAGCACTGCGGCCGGTTTTCGACATAATCAACAAACTCTACGATCACCTGCGATTTTTTACATACTTGCGTTGGCCGCACGGCCACTGTACGGCCATCACACGATTGCCGCAAGTGCATCGTACGACTTTGACCTCTCCGGGCGAGAAAAATAGGTCACGATGACCGCACGGCGGCCGCACGATGAACGCAAAAGTGACGCACGGTTGTCTTGCGTGCTTCCCACGAGGACCGCACGATGGCCGCACGTGATCACAGACCGCAAGTCGGTAGTACGATGCTCCCACGATGCACGCTCGTGCTCCGTGAGTGCTCCGCAAGGCTGACGCAAGACCAGGTGCGGGCCCGGGGGATGTTGGTGTGCAATGTAGAAGTGTTGCAGTGCTGTGTCAGTGTCTGTCAAGTTGTGTACGTGTCCATAGGTTTGTCAAACTCTCTGTTAATAATATCCAAATCCTCTGATGTCTTCTTTCCATAAACAAACTACATCAGACTGGGGAATTGCTGAGGGGTAAAAAGACTGAAACCTAGACCAGGGTGCAGAGGCAGCGCCATGCTGGGGGACCACGCGGGCAATGCCCCACTTAGGAAAACAAATTTTAGCTTTTTTAAAGGCATTATGCAGCCTCTCTTGGCACGAAAAAGTAAAATACTGACATTCAAGCCTTCAAAAGTGAAGTAAGACTGTCCCAAACGGCATTTGTATCCATACATGGCTGTGTGCAATCTTTTTTCCCCTTCCTTTCCTTTGGCTGAAACTTAGAGTTTTGTTGACTGAAAGAATAGTAAATTTGGCTGAAAACTGCCAAATGACTGAAAATTCCCCAGCCTGCTACATGTATATATATGTAGGCTGGTCCCTATATGCATAAAAAAACGCGCGTCGGCCATGGCCGTCGAACGACCGACGCACACCACACGTACAGAGCACTTACGATAGCCGTACGGCGCACGCACGACACCCGTATAGCCCGTGCAAACATCGTCAACATCGCACGAACGTCGTACGAAGGCGTACGACCTCCGTACGATAACTGCGAGGACAACGTACGATCCGTACGGCCGTCGTACGATTTTTGACCAACTGAAATCGCAAGACGTTACCCGTGCGAGACTTGCGGGGAACGTACGCCATCGCACGTATATCGTACGCACGATTTGCAACCTTAATTTGTTTTTTCAGATCGTAGAAGCCGCAGGCCGCAGACATTTCGTGGAGATCGCAAGCATAAAAAAATCGTGCGGCCGGTTGTGACCGAGGCCTTACTGATCAGTTAAGCTACGGTCACAACCGGCCGTACGGGCTCCTACGGCGGGTCTACGGCCAAAAATCGTGGCAAATCCTGCGAACGGCGCACGGGCGTCCTGCGAAATTTCCAGGTCGCAAGGAGGCCGCAGAGCACTGCGGCCGGTTTTCGACATGATCAACAAACTCTACGATCACCTGCGATTTTTTACACACTTGCGTTGGCCGCACGGCCACTGTGCGGCCAACACACGATTGCCGCAAGTGCATCGTACGACTTTGACCTCTCCGGGCGAGAAAAATAGGTCACGATGGCCGCACGGCGGCCGCACGATGAACGCACAAGTGACGCACGGTTGTCTTGCGTGCTTCCCACGAGGACCGCACGATGGCCGCACGTGATCACAGACCGCAAGTCGGTAGTACGATGTTCCCACGATGCACGCACGTGCTCCGTGAGTGCTCCGCAAGGCTGACGCAAGACCAGGTGCGGGCCCGGGGGATGTTGGTGTGCAATGTAGAAGTGTTGCAGTGCTGTGTCAGTGTCTGTCAAGTTGTGTACGTGTCCATAGGTTTGCCAGACTCTCTGTTAATAATATCCAAATCCTCTGATGTCTTCTTTCCATAAACAAACTACATGTATATATGTAGGCTGGTCCCTATATGCATGAAAAACGCGCGTCGGCCATGGCCGTCGAACGACCGACGCACACCACGCGTACAGAGCACTTACGATAGCCGTACGGCGCACGCACGACACCCGTATAGCCCGTGCAAACATCGTCAACATCGCACGAACGTCGTACGAAGGCGTACGACCTCCGTACGATAACTGCGAGGACAACGTACGATCCGTACGGCCGTCGTACGATTTTTGACCAACTGAAATCGCAAGACGTTACCCGTGCGAGACTTGCGGCGAACGTGCGCCATCGCACGTATATCGTACGCCCGATTTGCAACCTTAATTTGTTTTTTCAGATCGTAGAAGCCGCAGGCCGCAGACATTTCGTGGAGATCGCAAGCATCAAAAAATCGTGCGGCCGGTTGTGACCGAGGCCGAATGCATGGATGCTATTAGGCTGGACGTCGAGTGACTGGTTTAGAATGTATCAAATTTCCTCACTGAGCTGGACGAAAGGGATCATAAACTGTTCAGACACTGAACCACCACAACCACCTACACCACCGTCACCACATGAACTGAATCGACTGAGGAGCACTGACATGCACAGGAAGATACGGCCAGTGCACGGCAAAACAGACACAATCTATGTTTAGCAAGGATGAAAGCCAAAAGCCTGTGTTGATTTTCAATGCCAGTTATGCAAGCTGTCGTGTCCGGTTCACTGGCCTTGCAACAACACACTAAGGTAATAGTCAGCTGAAACAAAACCGAAAGTAGCACATGTCGGAGAACTACACTTTCCTTCGAGGAAAATGAAATTTGATACCCGCATGGCGAAACTAAACTCACTCCAAAACGACCGAGCCAAGACGGTAAGCGAGGAATACAAACGTGCATTTTGTAAACTGTGACTCCGACATACTTTCTAATGTTTCCACAAGACCAGCTGTGCGCCTGATTACGCTGAATATGCTTACGTGTCAACTTCGCTGACTTCTCTATCCCGGCGGGACCTTCGGGCAGACACGGACTGAGAAAGTCAGTCAGGCTCATCCGCGTAATGAGATGTGGCTGCCCTTTGTCAGATTACTTCCGGGGCATCCGTGTCACAAGTTGTGATGCATGATTGCATGTATTGAAATCAGTACTGTTTATTCATCAAATTCATATTTATCAGTCACCAGTGTTTTCAAGTTAGTTACAAGTTTAGCAAGGATGAACCAAGCCGCTTTCACCTGACACTGTGCTGCAGGCCGTGATCAGTGCCAATTTGAAGCTGACGTAATTTGAGTATGACTTATGTACTACCGAGTAAAACGGGAAAAATTCTTTCTATTTAGCCGTCATGGGGCAAGGTGCGCAACTACTGCCCTCTCATGATAAAATGGTATCGGCGGACTTGCTTCCCTTTGAATTTAGAGGGAGTTAACATAGAGTCAATGTAGTGTGAAGTAGGCAGTAGATTGGGCTGTTCCTATTGGATATACTGTCACTGTGGCAGTGTTTAGGCATGTAGTATCCCCGTCACTGTGGCAGTGTTGAGGCATGCAGTATCCCCGTCACTGTGGCAGTGTTTAGGCATGTAGTACTCCCGTCTATGTGGCAGTGTTTAGGCGTGTAGTACTCCCGTCTATGTGGCAGTGTTGAGGCATGCAGTATCCCCGTCACTGTGGCAGTGTTGAGGCATGGAGTAGTCCTGTCACTGTGGCAGTGTTGAGGCATGCAGTATCCCCGTCACTGTGGCAGTGTTGAGGCATGCAGTATCCCCGTCACTGTGGCAGTGTTGAGGCATGCAGTATCCCCGTCACTGTGGCAGTGTTTAGGCATGCAGTATCCCCGTCACTGTGGCAGTGTTGAGGCATGCAGTATCCCCGTCACTGTGGCAGTGTTGAGGCATGCAGTATCCCCGTCACTGTGGCAGTGTTGAGGCATGCAGTATCCCCGTCACTGTGGCAGTGTTGAGGCATGCAGTATCCCCGTCACTGTGGCAGTGTTTAGGCATGTAGTATCCCCGTCACTGTGGCAGTGTTGAGGCATGCAGTATCCCCGTCACTGTGGCAGTGTTGAGGCATGCAGTACTCCTGTCGCTGTGGCAGTGTTGAGGCATGTAGTACTCCTGTCACTGTGGCAGTGTTTAGGCATGTAGTATCCCCGTCACTGTGGCAGTGTTGAGGCATGTAGTATCCCCGTCACTGTGGCAGTGTTGAGGCATGGAGTACTCCTGTCACTGTGGCAGTGTTGAGGCATGTAGTATCCCCGTCACTGTGGCAGTGTTGAGGCATGCAGTATCCCCGTCACTGAGGCAGTGTTGAGGCATGTAGTATCCCCGTCACTGTGGCAGTGTTGAGGCATGTAGTACTCCTGTCACTGTGGCAGTGTTTAGGCATGTAGTACTCCTGTCACTGTGGCAGTGTTTAGGCATGTAGTACTCCTGTCACTGTGGCAGTGTTGAGGCATGTAGTACTCCTGTCACTGTGGCAGTGTTTAGGCATGTAGTACTCCTGTCACTGTGGCAGTGTTTAGGCATGCAGTATCCCCGTCACTGTGGCAGTGTTGAGGCATGTAGTACTCCTGTCACTGTGGCAGTGTTTAGGCATGTAGTACTCCTGTCACTGTGGCAGTGTTTAGGCATGTAGTACTCCTGTCACTGTGGCAGTGTTTAGGCATGTAGTACTCCTGTCACTGTGGCAGTGTTTAGGCATGTAGTACTCCCGTCTATGTGGCAGTATTCCTGTCGAAAGAGAGGTAAGCTGCAGTGTACAGAGTGAGGTGACTGTGATGCTGTCTATCAGCGTCAGTCTCAACTCAACAGTGCCAAGTCTCACTGACTCACTATACTGTAGTTATCATTTTCCGTGAGATCTGATCGATGCCTTGACCTATTCAGTTAGCACCTCCCTGTACCGCTGGCAGCTTAATCGAAATCTTTATCTTAAGTGTAGTGTGTATGGTACATTATTCCATTTTACTCGATGTTGCGTGTGTTATCGGTTCCTTTCTTATGTGAAGCACACCTGAATTTCCCGTCTGGGATAATAAAGGTGTATTTGATTTGATTTGATTTGATTTATCACTGGGCTGAGTCTCAAGTTCTCTCTCTCTCTCTCTCTCTCTCACACACACACACACACACACACACACACACACACACACACACACACACACACACACACACACAGACACACACACACACACACACACACACACACACACACACACACACACACACACACACACACACGAGGTGAACAGCCTGAGAGTCTGAGTAAAAATTTACTGAAGTTTCTGGAGGGTCACAGTTGTGGTTCTTCACGGTTCTGACTGGATTCCATGGTCGCCACAGAGTCCCACTGTATTTTTCCGGGAAATTGAATTCTAAATCAGCTGACACTTTGACAGATTGTTTTCTGGTACAAATTTACGAAAAGCACACGAGGAACAGAACAGCAACAATAATGATAACTGCATCCTTAAACGAAACAAGCACAAGAACAAGGCAGTCAGGATAATGATACATCAGTTATGCAAAGAAAAATTAAGTATAGTGGAGTTACAAAGTCAGCATGTACATGAAAACACTTTCTTACCTCACCTCTTTCCAACCAGCACAGGCTACTAAGGGTGGGTGGTTGGGTGTTTGGGGTTTATTGTCCTTTTCAGCTGATATCAAAGACGGGGCAACGGTGAAAAAGCCAGCACAAATATTTGGCCCCAACCGGGATACGAACTCACGACCCGCTCATTAGAAGTCCAACGCTCTACCATTCGGCCACCCCAGCACCCCCAGGCTACCAAAGGAAAGGCAGACACAGATATATTTTAATAGACAAGATAAAAAACCAGTAATATTTGTTGCATATATATATACGTGATGTTTCAGTAAAGCAATACAGATAACTGTTTGTCGTCTCAAATGACCGCGTGTGCAGGTAAAGTTCTACTGCCGCTTGAGCATAGCGTACGAACCATGACGGTCGTGGACTTTCTCACATTCTGCTCCGTACTTGCATCTTCCCTGCAATCAAATTTTATTTTGCGTGCTTGAAAACAAGAACAGCAACAAGAACAAGAAGAAGAAGAGCAACAGCAGCAGAGTGCTTGAAAACAACAACACAACAACAACAACAGCAACAACAACAACAGCAACAACAACAACAACAACAACAACAACAACAACAACAACAACAGCAG
The DNA here is from genome assembly GCA_018292915.2 of Batillaria attramentaria. Taxonomy (NCBI): domain Eukaryota; kingdom Metazoa; phylum Mollusca; class Gastropoda; family Batillariidae; genus Batillaria; species Batillaria attramentaria. The sequence goes on from JACVVK020000085.1 coordinate 127,591, forward strand.
CAGCGTGCTTGAAAACAACAACTTAAACAGCTGATGTTATTTCAGTTCGTTCGTCTTAATTTGTTAATCAGAGATAGTTAAACCTTTTGTACATACTTTTACCTTTGACTTTTAAATTTGACTTATTTTATGCCCTCTGGTTGAAGACAAATTTGTCTGTAAGGACACAATAAAGTTGTTTGCACTTGAACTTGAACTTCAACAACAACAACAACAACAACAACAACAGCAGCCATCACCACCACCATTACCAGTATTCTTATGCAAACATTTTTTAGCCAGCCGACAAAAGATCAATGTGAAAATGGTTATACTAGACTTAAAGAATTGTACGAAGAACAGCGTGATACAGGAAAACACTCCGCGCTATATATAGGTACCTAGACTAACAAAGATTCCCAAACAATGCTGAATTAAATTCATGGCTGACCTTAAGGAAAAATTCGCAGATCTGTCCCTTCTGTGGAATTCTTCCTGTCACCTCACGAGCTCCGCTCAGATCTGTACAGTGGAAGAAATACAAATGACGTGGCATAAAGACACGTGGCAGAACTGAAGACACGTGGTAGAAAGACACATGGCAGAAAGACACATGTTCATCGAACTACGATAGATCTTCGCACACGTTTGTCTTGCTTTATGATCAGCTCGTAAGGTCACATAAAAAGTCACAACATTAATGGTGAACACTGAATTCGCTTATCAGTCGCACGTTTTGGATCATTGCTTAGTTTGGTAACTGAAATTGACTGACTGAATAATTGATTCATTCACTGACTGACTGACGATTTGATCATGAATGCCTGACTCACCCGACTGATTGATGATACGGCCAAAAAAAAAAAAAAAAAGGAAAAAAAAAAAGGGAGAAACAAACAAACTTGTGCTTACGCATTACATGCATAAAGAAATTAGGGTAGGTAGAGAGGAACTTTTTTTTTTCTTTTTTAAGACGGGCCATTGTTGTTTTTGAAATCGGGCTCAGAGTTGTTCTTCCTCTACAATAGACGACAAATTCTTCTACAGCAGAAGACACAAAGTCTTCTACAGCAGACGACACAAAGTCTTCCACAGCAGACGACACAAAGTCTTCTACAACAGATGACACAAATTCTTCTACAGCAAACGAAAAATTCTTCTACAGCAGACAACACTAAGTCTACTACAGCAGACGACACAAAGTCTTCTACAACAGACGACACAAAGAGACGACATAAATTGAACTGAACTGAATTAAGCACCTGATCCAAGCCACTTGAGGTGGCTGCGCTTTTGATCGTAGGTGTCTTCATTCTCCATGTACATGAGGAGGTCCTCCAGAATCTCGCGAGGTTTGCGATCACACGAGACTCCGTACAGCGCCAGTACCCCCTTCACCTTTAAATACACAGCACGGATACATTCAGAGGATAAGTATTATCATTATTTGTATATCTACCGCTTTTGATGGTTTGAGAGTGAAAAGAAGAAGACGTTTAACCCCTAAAGTACCCACCCACCCTTCTACAGCAATGAAAATAAAACCAAACACACACACACACACCTGGTCATTGATGTTATGGTTCAGCCTGCAATGCTTGCCGTGTCTACAGTCGTTCTTCACGTAATGGCGACAGATATGGAGATGGCGACACTGCTTGCCCTCCCTCCCACCGAAGTCACAACTGCCCTTGTTGTAAGAGTGACACACTTCGGGTCGCGTGGCCCCGCGCCGGACGAACGGGAGCTTGAAGATGAGGCGAAGCTCGTCAACGTTGAGGTCGTCCAGGGAGTGAGCCTTTAGCACCCGGCTGTTCTGCTGGGTCTCGGGGTTATGCCCGAACCTGCAGTGAGGGCCGTGGCTGCACTTGCCGGACAGCAGGTGGGAAACACAGATGTGGAGACTTTCACATGAGCCTGCAGGCGTAAGGACACAAATGAGAATGAGGTCAAGCGCAGTGTTTTTTTTTTTTTTTTTTTTGCTGCCCCAACTCTTTGCCAGCTCCAGTGGTATTCCTCTCAGGTCATGGGTGGAACCCACGGAGGACCAGGAAGCTGGGACAATTTTTATTATGCATGATGATGGAGATGAGGATGATAGTAAGATGATGCTATGGAGGTCCATGTGGTTTGGGACTGCGGGACAGGGCCGCATTCCACGCTTCCTGTCATAAATATCCCGGCATTAACCAGGCCCGGGAACTACGGCACCTGCGGTGCCGGCCGTGTAATCATCCACATCATAAGACGTGTCATACAAAGGGAAGCACCCCCAAAGTCGCACCCGTGAAGTGGGCGAAGCTCGGCTGTGTGGCAACAGCCTCCCCATTGGGCCCATAGCACACCCGCTCTGGGTAGGAGCCGACCTAGGTAGGAAAAATCCCGCTTGCCTCGGCTGGGATTCGAACCCGGGTCTCCCGGTCCATGATCCGAAGTGCTAACCACTACACTACGGGGGCCGGTAAGCGCAGTGTTTATTTGAAGGACGCTGTTTGTAGTTAGGGCAACGTGCATGCCAGGGGGGTGCAGCAGGTGAGCGGTGGTCTAATAGGTAGCGCGTCGGATTTAGCCACTGCGCTACTGAACGGCCGTCACCAATGTCATGGCGATGAAGCGGGGGTTCGAGCTTGTGATATGTGATACCGGTTTTTCCTGGCTACCGGGCTGCTCATCGGGGGTTTCTCTCCGGGTTATCCGGCTTTCTTCCGCCAGCAAAATTGTAAAAAAATATGGTATAGGTATTGGGTGGTGCTGCACCGCGGCGACGCGCTTCCCCCGGGGGAAGCAGCCCGAATTTCCCGAAAGGAATAATAAAGTAGAAGGCAAGCTGCCAGTGAAGCTAGGACTTTTGGGGCACAAGAGAGGCAAAGGTGACGGATTTCGGTGGATTTGGGTGAAGTGGCTTTCTGGCCTGAACAAAAAGTAGAGTAGCATTACTCCAGTGAGGCCTGAGCGGAAAGGAGACATTCAAATTGTTTAAAACCCCTGTCAGATACTAGGCTAGGAAAATTGCTGAACAAGGTAGAACAAATTTGATCCTAACTTTTTATTACAGATTTCAGTAGAACACAGGCCCCTAATGCTGTGATGGTCTCCGTGAATTTTTTCTCCGTCCGCGTCACCGTTAAAAACGACCGTTTATCTTGCCATTTTCACTATATGAGCCCTATAAATGGGCTTTTGAGGGTGTGCACAAAGTATGCGTGTTTGCGGGTACAAAAATGCGCAGAACTCCACTCTAAATACGGTTACTGTTAGACAAGACATGCATTGTTGACATACTGAAATTTTACCCCAATCAGAATGGTGCTTCCTGGAAAATTGCGGCCATCAGTTTGGTCGTTGATTCAAAGGACCCTGTAAAACGGCAGTATTTGATGCTTGTGCACTTATCAGGTCACTGCAGGTGACATGTATCGCGGAAAACATTTACGAACATTGAACAGTTTAGTCAGGAAACGCTTCTTTGGTGTTGTGAAGTTTCCTTGTCACCGCATGTCCAGGTACGTATGAAATATGATATCCAAGTGAGCACTTTTTTCGGTGGCGATATTTTGGGGGTGTACTTACTAAAGTAGTTGCTGTGTTGTGAGTAGTGAACGGTTTTTCTCAAAGAGCAGTGCACACTCAAGAATAGTATCCCAGTTGTGTCATATCAAAAGTTCATTGAAATCGCTTTGGTACTTTTGTCACTAACAGCCAACGAAAGTGCAACCTGTTTAATAATGGCTGCTAGTTCAGTACTAGCACAGTGCAATGGAAATTATGTAGAGCACAACCTCAAGCCTATAGTAGTATGTGTCTGAATTCATTTCAAGTGTTATGAGGTATGTTAATCACACGGCAAACATGTTTTCAAGGTCAAGGTCATTGGTTTGTCTGTTTACTCCAAAACATTTTACTTCATCGCTCAGAATAAGCATTTTGGTGCTGCTAACTTTTGTCCCCATGGTTTGGTGAGTTCACAACATCCTCAGAATACAAATATGACTGCAAAATCTTCATAACTCAAGCGTGACCTTGACCTTTACTAGAGGTCACCAGAAAGGCATTCTTATCAATGCATATTAGGCAAATGTTATGCCAAAAGTTGTATTTACAAAATTTTCACCCAGTCTCTGTGACCTTTACTCCCAAGGTCAAGGTCACCAAAGTTGTCCACAAGAAATCTTCTCATGCAAACATCGTTTGTGCTAATTTTGTTTTGCCTGGTGCTTGTGACTGCTTGTTCGTTTGCTTATTCTAACACAGCGATGAAAGAAAATGTTTGGGAGTAAACAGACGAACCGATGACCTTGACCTTGTAAACATGTTTGCCGTGTGATTAACATACCTCATAACACTTGAAATGAATTCAGCCACTTACTGCTGTAGACTTGACGTTGTGTTCTACATACCCTCCATCACATTTTGCCAGTAATGTATGCCAGTGATTTTCATTTGTAAAGTTATGAATGTCCAAAAAAAGAGGCAAAATAACGGCGTTTGTTCCCAAGGAAAAACACATTGAAAATACAGATTTGCTTTTGTGTCTATTGTTTTGCATTTGCATTTGTGTGATATTATTTTTCTGGAAGTTTCATATTAAGTTTGTCTAATTTCTGTACCTGTACCTCAAAACAGGAATTAATGAAAATGTCCGACATTTTATGAGTGCGTTAGAATTTGAGGCAAAAATGTATACTTGTAATAGTATTTTAGGGATGCTGGACCATTTCGCTAAAGTATGATGTGCGTCTGCAAATGATCTGTCAAGCGTAGCAGCTGCAGGAGCGTAATATGTCAGCCCGGTCCCCATCAGTAAGAGAATTGGCGTCTGTATGGAAAAAGGAAGATTTGATAACTGAGAGCTTCTACAGGCAAATCTGTCGTCATTTCGTTGGACCACCACAGGGTGTCTCGCCTAACATATCCAGTAGTCAAACTTGAAGTGTGTGCACAATACCTGCTGCAGCGGCGTCATTTGTAATCTTTGCTGTGTATAGTCAATTTTTGAACCCAACCACAATATGGATTCCCGCCATTTCCCCTCACAGCCAAAAGGACATAGTGGATGGGCTAGTAACACGTAAGTGCCAAGCCTCTCCTCTAAAAGTTGGTCAGTAACAAAAAACGCTGTGTACACTGTGGCCGTCATATCTGGCTACTTGGTAACCTACCCCCGTAGCAATTAATGCTCTGTTTAATTAGAAAAAGGTGATTTAAGTCACCTATTTCAAGCAGTGAAGAGTTCATGAAATTTGATGTGGGATGCACGTTTTCCTTCTCCTGGAACCACTCTACTTTTTCCAATATGTAAAACAATGACAAGTTAAAACTGGTGGTTGCTAGCAGCAAAATATAAACCTACCCCCCACGCAGCATGTAATGAAGGAAATGAAAAAAAAAAATGGGTAAAATAATGACCGCTGTAAAGAAGACGTGCTTGTTTAGATTCACGGATCTTTCTTCATACGACTAGTCATTGTCTTTTCCTCCAAGACAAATGTATAAAAGGAAATTGCATCAAGTGTAGCAATTATGGCAGGCTCTTTGGTAAGCACCGCTTTCAGCCCATATAGGGAACTGATAGCTTCAATTAACGGCCATCTATAAGCAATAATCTCTCATACAAGTTCTTGAAGATACTTCTGAAACACCGAGCATGTGCCCGAATATTTGCATCATATTATACTTGTTTTCGCGGATACACCTTATCACAGCAACCAATCAAGTGTCCCTACTCCCATCATTACGCATATTCAGCCATTATTAAACAGGTTGCACTTTCGTTGGCTGTTTGTGACAAAAGTACCGAAGCGATTTCAATGAACTTTTGATATGAAACAACTGGGATACTATTCTTGAGTGTGCACTGCTCTTTGAGAAAAACCGTTCACTACTCACAACACAGCAACTACTTTAGTAAGTACACCCCCAAAATATCGCTACCGAAAAAAGTGCTCACTTGGATATCATATTTCATACGTACCTGGACATGCGGTGACAAGGGAACTTCACAACACCAAAGAAGCGTTTCCTGACTAAATTGTTCAATGTTCGTAAATGTTTTCCGCGATACATGTCACCTGCAGTGACCTGATAAGTTCACAAGCATCAAATACTGCCGTTTTACAGGGTCCTTTGAATCAACGGCCAAACTGATGGCCGCAATTTTCCAGGAAGCACCATTCTGATTGGGGTAAAATTTCAGTATGTCAACAATGCATGTCTTGTCTAACAGTAACCGTATTTAGAGTGGAGTTCTGCGCATTTTTGTACCCGCAAACACGCATACTTTGTGCACACCCTCAAAAGCCCATTTATAGGGCTCATATAGTGAAAATGGCAAGATAAACGGTCGTTTTTAACGGTGACGCGGACGGAGAAAAAATTCACGGAGACCACCACAGCATTAGGGGCCTGTGTTCTACTGATTTCTGTAATAAAACGTTAGGATCAAATTTGTTCTACCTTCCGCTATATAAAAAGCCTAATTAGACTAGCCTATACGTTCCCTTGAATGGTCTGTGTATGGTAATTTTTGCTTCTACATTAAAGCATTTTTTAGTGGTGACTATGATGCCTGAGGCTAAAAGGGAATACATTAGAGGCATTTTGAGGTATCGTGCATTCGTATTCTTTGACCTGTGCAATACACAAACAGCCACAGGACAGGACAGGCTCAATCACTGGTGTGGGTTCTATCAGGAACAACACTACTAAACAAGAGGTGGACAGTGGCTCAGTAGGAAGCTCGTCCGACTTCAGCAGATGTGAGTGTGAAGCAAGGTTTCAGTCTGGTGAAGCTGTGATGTGTAATACAGACTATTCCTTGCTTATCTTTCTGGACCCTTCGGCTTTACTCCCCGAGGCTGGGGGGGGGGGGGGTAGGGGTGGGGGTTGAAGGAGAGGCGTTACGAGGAAAAATGTTAGCCAGATCAGGCTGCAAGGGAGCTCATTGAAAGAAATTTATTTTTAAAAATACCCAGCAACAACAGCAAAGAAACAAACAAACAACAAAACTCAATCAGTCAAACACAAAACCCCAAACAACAAAACTCAATCAGTCAAACACAAAACCCCAAACAACAAAACTCAATCAGTCAAACACAAAACCCCAAACAACAAAACTCAATCAGTCAAACACAAAACCCCAAACAACAAAACTCAATCAGTCAAACACAAAACCCCAAACAACAAAACTCAATCAGTCAAACACAAAACCCCAAACAACAAAACTCAATCAGTCAAACACAAAACCCCAAACAACAAAACTCAATCAGTCAAACACAAAACCCCAAACAACAAAACTCAATCAGTCAAACACAAAACCCCAAACAACAAAACTCAATCAGTCAAACACAAAACCCCAAACAACAAAACTCAATCAGTCAAACACACAACCCCAAACAACAAAACTCAATCAGTCAAACACAAAACCCCAAACAACCGCAGTAACTTCGTATGGCTGTAACAATACCACTGTACCAAAAAAAAACAAACTTTACCAGGTAAACAAGTACTATTCATTATTATTATTATTAACATATATCATGCAATTAAAAGTGACAGGGATCCCCACCCCCTACCCCCACCCTCACCCCACCCCAAGACATACTTCTAAAATCTCTATCTGTAACGGTATACCAATACACTGTACTGAGAAATACCTTCCTTGCAGGACCCGCTCTTTCTGCTGTGAGCAGGACAGACTGTCAAGGTCGTTGTCAAGGAAACAAAGACCTCTCCCTTGTGTTGGTTCAAAACGAAGAGGTAGGGATGGGCCTCCAGGAAACGGCGGAACGCTGTGCTATCGCGGATACCTTGTTGGCGAAAAGCATCCTGGGAGTAATTCTGGGTAAATTCGTCTTCAAGCCTTCCTGTACAGTTTGGGCGAACCAGGAGACAGTTTCTGGTGAAGGTCAGAATGTTGTGTGGCCGCGCCATCGCCATACTGAAGACAGGTTTTCAGTCCTCCTCAATTTGTAAATTGTTGCATGTGTCGTTGGTACAACGATGTTTCAACTGCCAAAAACCAAACCAAAACAAAACAAAACCCCCCTATAAAACAGGAGTGATAAATCAAATTCCAGATTTTTCGTCGTTGGGTTGAAGCGGCGCGTTCCCCGTCGCTCGTTGTGTTACAAATAATAATAATAATGAGTATTATATAGGCGCTTTACCCAATTTCATGAATCGGCTCAAAGCGCCGCGAACTGAACCCAACACGCACGCTCACGTGAATAACACGCATTCTCTCACACACTGGACATACACACATTACAATCACGTGGTGCGAAGGGTCAGCTCAGCTAATAACAGAAACAACAACAACAACAACAACAAATTCAAACAAACATTTAAAAATAGACAATAGAGTAATTTACCTAACTTGAAGTGACGGAAATACAGACATCTTAAAAGCCCACGCGAAAAATCACAGTTTTACTTGAAATATTCAGACCACTAGAAGCCACTTCACGTTCAAGCCACTACGAGGGCTGTTCAAATATTAATGGGAATGGGCCTGCCATTTTATAAGTAAACGTCGCACAGAAAATAATTTTATACCAAAAGAAAATCTGGCTCAAGCCCTATTAACATGCAGAAAAGAATGATGACATCATGGTGCATTTTAGAGTATGACCTCATTAAAATCGTCATCCAAACTGCTGAGCCAGAAAACCATGGACGCCGAGAATGAGCATTTTCGCTTCTACACATTCGTGAGGCTAAAACTCGGAGACGATGGCAAGAAAATCCTTCAAGATTTGCAAGCTGTTTTTGGAGCCAAGTGTGTCGGTAAGAGCACAGTTTACATATGGGTCGAAGCTTTTTTAACTGAACAAGGGCCTTCAAGCTCAGGTACCAGTCCGGGCCGTCCACTCTCAGCTCGGAACGAAAGAAACATTACCCTTGTGAAAAGCCTGATTGACGAAGACCCACATTCGACCATACGCGAGTTGAGTGAAGCATGTGACCTCTCTATCGGCACCATACACAGCATTCTGCATGAAGATCTTCAAATGAGAAACTTGGCTGCAAGATGGGTACCCCATCTCTTAACTGACGAACAAAAGAAACGGCGGGTTGATTGCTCATGCCAACTGCTTCAAGATTTTGAGCCAAATGGACCAAAACGCCTGTGTGACATAGTGACCGGTGATGAATCTTGGCTTACGTTTTACGGCATCCCCAACAAACGCTGCAACCGGGCGTGGGTAGGCCCAGATGGAGACCGACCAGTTGTCCTGAGGCCAGGATTTCAGAGCCGGAAGCGTCTTTTCCCTATTTTTTTCAGCACCCAAGGCGTCGTGGCTCTTGATATTCTTCCGGCGAAGGCTGCCATCACTGCCACGTACTATACCAAAGTGGTGCTCCGGAAAGTGGTGGATGCGATCTGCGAGCAGCGCCCAACCGTTGGAACCTCAAGGACCTTAATGCTGCATGACAATGCAGCCCCCCACAAAGCCAAGATCACCACGACCTTCCTAGAGGAAAGAGAGACCAAAGTCTTGGTCCATCCCCCCCTACAGTCTGGACTTGGCACCGTGTGACTTCTGGCTCTTTCCTATCTTGCAAGAGCGACTCGCTGGACGCAAGTTTGATCGCATCCAAGACCTCTCAAAAGCCGTGAAATCAGAGCTCGAGGGTATCCCGAGGAAAGAGTACCAGAGGGCGCTTCATATGTGGCGAACAAGACTGGAAACGTGCATTTGGGCCAAGGGTGAATACTTCGAGGGGATGTAGAAGTTTGGGGTCGATCCGATGCAAGACACGTGAGTAATGGCAGCATTCCCAATAATATTTGAACAGCCCTCGTATTACGCAATCTGCAGCGGTCTCGCGCCTTTCGGGAAGGCCCATGCCTTGCCGGCGTAACAGTGGCTGGAAGTGGCTCCTACTGGTGTGCAGTGGCTTGGTCTTTTTAACCAGTCTTATCTAAAAGCGGTCAGGTGATGGTCGGGTCTTGGGAACGCTCAAAATATTAGTGGCTGCTTTTTTTTCAAAGGGGGGGGGGGGGTACGGGGAGCTTCGGATTGGAGGGCCTTGCACTTTTCTTGGGGGGGGGGGGGGTGGAAAGGCCCCCCTCCTCCCCCTTTCTTCCATCCGGCCATGGTGATCCTGCATTTGATTGCATCTCAATGTGTGACGTAAACAACAGAGTGGTGACCGGCAGCAAATAAGCGCAGTCTTCAGTGGAAACCGTGATTTCTCAGAAATGACACGATGTGCGATACCCATCAACCGGTTGTGTAAACTACACCCCCTATACCCCCTGCCACAACCCCCTGAAAGAAAGTGTGTTACTGTGTATCCCCCCCCCCCTCTCTCTCTCTCTCGCCAGTCAGTAAAAATATAGGGCATACTTTATGCGTTGACGACAAAAATCAATGTAAACTACAGAGCGATTGACCCAGCAAACACACCGGGGATTTGAAAATACACAACACGCATACCCCCCCTCTCCCTCCCGCGTGAGTTGAGAGCGAGACTGGAAATCCCGATTTGAGTGTCTAGTCAAAACCCCACTCAACGTTGATCAGGACAGCCTAGCCCCCCCCCCCCCTCAGTCACACACACACACACACACACACACACACACACACACACACACACACACACACACACACACACAGACATTGACACACCTGTGATCCACCTACCCATACGCAAACTGAAACCGAAAGTTAAAAAAAACAAACAAACAAAAAACCCTAGAGGGCTAGTGGCAGAAGCTGTCATATTATTTTTAGTATTTTGTGCGACTGAATATACCCGATAATAAGGCTCATGATGTGCCCTGAAAAGAAGCGGCCAGTCTGATCTGATACGTCTTACCTGGCCTGTCGGCTCAACGCAGCCCCTGTCGTGCCGTAGTTCGTGTAGTTTCTCTTCCTCGTCCCCCGTCACACGACATACGGGCTTTCAAAAGGATGAGGTCAGCGCCACCTGCCTTCGTAATTGTATGCAGCCGGTGGTGAAACTTTGCATGGCTGATATTTTTGGCTGACTGGGCGGCTACTGTACTGCATTCATACCTGGTGTCTTTTTCAAGCTTGAAGCACAGTCTGAGGCTGAATGCTCTACGAACCGCAACTCCCTCCAGTTGCGTAAGAGGTTCTTGTTAAGGTTTGCTTCCCTTGTTCTATCATTTGCGTCCACGGCCAAAGGCGCAAAATTTCCCACAGACAAACAAACAAACAAACAAACAAACAAACAAACAAACAAACAAACAAACAAACAACCCCCCAAAACAACAACCACCAACAACAGAAAAACAATCAACAACGACCCCCCCCCCCCAAAAAAAAAACAAAACAAAAAAAAACACAAAAAAAACACACAAAAAACGAACAAAACAAACAAACAACAACAAAAAAACCACCACCAACAACAACAACAACACACACACACACACACACACACACACACACACACACACACACACACACACACACACACACACACACACACACACACCACAAAACAACCAACCAAACAAAAACCAGCCAAGCTACATTCTTCCAAGCACCAAAGTAGTTAAAGGGGCTACTGCTACCATTTTTATGCTCACAGGTAATTCTGAGCTGTTTTCGTGGAACCTATCATCATACCACTTAGATACCTGGACAGTGACAGCGTCTGTACTGAGCCAGCAAGTGTACTCGATGACGTGGCTACCACACTGGGCTCTCAAGTAGTGTACAAACAGTCGTAGAATTTGAATCTTCCACCGCTCGCACAAAGTGAGAACAATGAGAAATTAGTCAACAGTTAGATTTTATTTTAAACATCTGTCAGATGCGTGCCCCAAAATGGCCTGTGCTTGGTAATTTTAGTTTTAAAGGGTGACTATAATGCCTGAGGTTAATAGTAGTATAGCAACAGATAAAACAGAAGTCCTGCCCATTGGCTCGCCTGCTCGCCTACGGCTAGTAGGCAGCGAATGCGCGGACATTGGTGGTCATAATGATATGGTTCCCTTCCATAAGTCCGTCAAATACCTAGGCGTAACCATCGACCAGACACTGTCCATGCACGTACAAATCGGAAAAACATGTCAAGCTTGTTTCCTGCAACTGAGGCGTATCGCTTCCATACGTTCTTGCCTCTCAGACACCACTTGCGCCAAGCTGGTCACAGCGTTCGTAACTTCCCGCCTAGACTATTGTAATTCGGTTCTTGCTGGCCTTCCCGCGGAACAGATCGCGCGCCTGCAAAGACTACAAAACAGTGCTGCCCGTCTGGTGCCGAGGAAAGGCATGCGAGACCACATCACACCGCTTTTGAAATCACTGCACTGGCTGCCAGTCAGTTTCCGCATTAAATACAAGTTGGCAGTTCTAGCCTACCGTCATTTCGATGATACTCTTCCGCCTTATCTGTCTGCCTCACTCTGCACCTACATTCCGTCCCGTACCCTCCGCTCATCTAATGACAAGCTACTCAAGGTCCCTAAGATAAACCTGAAAATTTATGGTGAACGATGTTTCCGTTTTGCCGCCCCTACAGTCTGGAACTCTCTGCCTATGGGGCTGAGACAACAACCATCTTTATCAGCTTTTAGATCTGGACTGAAAACGCACATTTTTCAACAGGCTTTCAACTGATGTGTCTTTGTATTGTGTGATGTGTAATATGTATTGATTGACGTGTTGGTCTGTATAGTGTGAATGTGTATGAGTGATGTGTGTTAGCGCAATGAGTCACTGTATCTGAGAAGTGCGCTATATAAATGAAATTTATTATTATATTTATTATTAGTAGGGAATACACATGTATTTTGAGGCCTCGTGCATTTGTACGAAACCTGCATCACACGAGCTGGTTGATTTCGTCAGAAACAACTGCGAGTTTTGTGGGTCAAGCCGGTTTGATTAAATAAATAATCGCGTCGGCCGAGTGTGGTGTATTATGGGTAATCGGGCGCATCTCACTTTGAAAATTATTTATACTCTGTCCGTAGCTGGAAATCTTGATTTGAAAGCTGACATCGACATTCGAAATGCTTCAAACGGCATCTCTGACTGAGGCCTTTGCGCATGTGCTTGGAGACGTGCGCGTGGACATGCGCACCAGAAAACTTGACTTTATCCAACGTGTAGTTCATTTCGGACGTTTACATCACTCGTCAGTGCAAACTTTCAGTGAGTTAACTACGAGTGCTTTACGTCCGCAAATAGTAAGGAAACAGAGAACGAAAGTGTGAGTTATGACTTTCCATAACCCACTCAGTGATTTACGTTTTGTTCTTAGCCTGTCTTGAGCAGTTTCAATTTTTGTTTGTTCATTTATGATCAATGCTTTCAATGTACAAAGAATGGTCGAATCTAGTGGTCTGGTTATTTTTTTCGACCAATACCTTTGCTATCGAAAAAAGACGTTTCCTGAAATATAGAAGATTAAAAGGCCCAATTATTCTTCTCTCCCCCCCCCCCCCCCCAGGGAGAGGTCACAGGTTAAAACGATTTTCCTTCTAAAATTAATAAAACTTGAACTTACACTATGTCTACACGTCATATTGCAATACTTGGTGGGTTGAAGTCTCTCGGTGTTGCAAACAAGCCCATGGCTACGCGCGATTTTGATAGCTAGGAATTGTCCCGCCCTCTTGGGAACGGCCGGGGCTTTTTAGCCCTCCCCGTGACCACTCAAGCGGTGCGCCTCTGTCGTCCCCCCGGACAACGGGCATCAAATTGACCCCTCACCGGCCAGCGCCACCTCCAGCGGAAGTCAGGCGAAGGGGGGATAATAAACGCGTTCACCGGAACGCCAGTGAACAAAGATGGGCAACTCTTTTACGTCGGAGACCAGATTGATTTGTTCCACAAGGGGGCGCCCCTGCTTGTGAAAACATGACCGACGTGGAAGGCCCCTCGTGCGAGGTGTGCCATCGCTGGACCTTGTAAAGCCCGCGCTGTTGGTTGTCGTCTCCGTTATGAAGAGCAAATTTGTGTAGGTCAGCCTAAAAGCGCCCCGATGACGTGACAGTGGCAGCGTTTGCGCATGTCTGTAATGTTCTGACGCTGGAAAGGGCCGGGGTGCAACGCACGTGCAATCCGCTGACATGTCCCCTAAGGGACACGTGATTGCGCAGGGCGCGTGAGCGCGTGACAATGAAGATGACGTCAGCAGAGTGAAGATGAAAGAGCTAGTTGGACAATTTGTCGGGCTGTAACAATCCGCGCCGTGAAACACGCTCTCATTTGTCGAGGGTATTGGCTGCTCCGCAGAGAGGAGGCGTGTTGTCATCTGCGTCTAGAGATTTAAATCCAATTAAACTGGATAAACAGTTCTCCTTTCTGATGCAAAGCCGGGCAAAGAACCACCAACCTAGCCTTATTTTCAAGTCTGGAGGCTGTCTGAGTGTATGTCGAACATAAATTTGTTTTGCTGGTAAAGTCGGTTTGATTTAGGAGGAGTCAGCCGAAGAAATGTTCTTCATTTCCTTATTGACTAGTTTTCAGACGTGGCTTTCACGACAACTTCAGCTGAGATTATTGATTCACTTCTGGTAAGCGTTCCCACAAACAGGATGTTAATGTACATCATAGATAGTTCATCGCGAGTTCATGCGAATTTTATGTCTTTGGAAAACAGACGAAAACAACAACAACAACACACAAACAAAACCAAGAACATTATCATGGGTATCCTCGCAAAACTTATTTATTTATTGATGTAATCAATCAATCAATCAATCAATCAATCAATCAATCAATCAATCAATCAATCAATCAATCAATCAATCAATCAATCAATACTTTATTTGTGCACATACAAACAAAACCGAGAACATATCATGGGTATCCTTGCAAAACTTATTTATTTATTTAGTAATTTTATCAGTCAATCAATACTTTATTAATTTGTCCACTTAGGATAGTTGAATCACAGGTTACGGTCACTGACAAAAAGATACCACAAAATGAAAATTAGTAAGTAAACTAATTGAAAACACAAACAGAATAGTTACATTTAAAAGAAAAGGTATAATATTGTGTTTATCTAACATTATTCTATTCATTTATTCAGTTATTGAAAGGAATTTGCCTGAACATTTCCAAATCAGTTGGAAATAAGCCCGAATACCCGGAAAGAAACTGGGACGATCGGCCAACATGAACGGTGCCACGTGATTATACACCAAACATGACACATCCGACGCTCAAAGCAGGATTTGAATCTTAACCCCTCACCATGATGGCAGTTAGGAGTTGTTACCACCACTCCGCTGACCGCTTCCCGATATATCTCTCTCTCTTTTTTATTTTATTTTATTTTTATAATTCATCTTTTTGGTATACGATGACATAACGGACAACATTACATACAATACATTACATTACATACAATACATACATAACATACCTTACATGATTGTGCACATTACCTTACATACAATGACCTAAGTTACATATATACTACATACACTACATACTTTGCGTGCATTGCATTTTTGCCTAGTCCACATGAATGAAGTCTACTGTGTGCATTGCATATAATTATTACCTGACTGTATTCTATCAGCCACAGCACTTGTACATTCCCGGTATCTCTTTAAAACACATGCAAAAATCGCAATTTTACTTGAAATCTTCACATCACTAGGAGCCACGTCAAGCCACTTTTACCGAAATCTGCAGCGGTCTCAGGCATAGCGGGGAAGGCCCACGACTTGCGTAATAGTGGCTTGAAGTGGCCCCTACTGGTGTGCAGTGGCTTGTTCTTTTTAGCCAGTCATATAGCGGGCGTACGTAATAGTGGCTTGAAGTGGCTCCTACTGGTGTGCAGTGGCTTGCTCTTTTTAATCACATATAGCGGGCGTACGTAATAGTGGCTTGAAGTGGCTCATACTGATGTGCAGTGGCTTGCTCTTTTTAATCACATATAGCGGTACGTAATAGTGGCTTGAAGTGGCTCATACTGATGTGCAGTGGCTTGCTCTTTTTAATCAGTCATATAGCGGGCGTACGTCATAGTGGCTTGAAGTGGCTCATACTGATGTGCAGTGGCTTGTTCTTTTTAATCAGTCATATAGCGGGCAGGCGTGGTCGGGCTCGGGGTCTTAAAGATCTAAGCTCCCAACAAAAAGCTTTCCGAAGTTTGAACATTTTTTTTTTTTTTTTTATACAAAGTCGACCGTGCAAGCACAGTCAACTCTGTTACAGAGTTTTCAGCGCTTCGGGGACCCTTATAAAACCAGAGCACGAGTTTGCCGTGACATTATTTGGCTTTTGCTCAGTGAGCGAGACACATCGCTACAGTGTCCAGCGGATGTTGAGTGCTCGCACGATCTTTCTCGCTCAGTGTCAAAACGCAAACTGAGCTGTGAAATCAGGCTGCCCTTGGCTTTTATTGGGGTTTCAGAGATGCTGAAAACTCTGCAACTGTGAAAGTTTGACTGTGCTTGCACGGTCGAATCCGTATTTTTTTTTCACGCTTCGGAAAGCTTTTTTTGTTGGGAGCTTAGATCTTTAAAGAGCTAAGATTGACATGATGTTTCGCCTACAAAATGTCCGATAATACAACAACGACGGCTTCCTATAAAAAAAAGAAAGATGTCGACTCCTCATGAAATTACATTTCCGTCAGCTCATATCCGTTTTATTTTCAGTCCCTGTTTCAAGACAGTTTCACCTTGCTGTAGAAAGTAATGCTATTTTCCTTCCACGTAAACTGCACGTACAATCATTGAAATCCTCTTTCAACTTGACAGTTTGAACATCTCATCACTGTCCTTGTGAGGGCCCCGGGGCCTAGGTCATTCCAGAGCTGAAACAGATTACATAAAGAAATGTCTAAACTCTGTTTCCAGGCTAAAGATTCTTAAAGAATACAGCAGAAAGGCACCTCTTTCTTGTTTTCCCCGCAGAACCGGGGAGCCGGGGTGGCCGAATGGTAGAGCGCTGGGCTTCTAACGCTCGGGTCGTTAGTTCGTATCCTGGCTGGGGCCAAATATTTGTGCTGGCCTTTTCTTCGTTGCCCCGTCTTTGATATCACCCGTCTGTGCTGGAAAAGGACGTTAAACACCCAAACACCCACCCATCCCACCGACCCTTCCCCCGCAGAACCTTTTATTCTTTGCGTCAAATACTGCTCTAGCTGCCCAGATGAGACAAACAGGGGCCAAGCGGCGGCTGTTTGTCAATTTTGAAATGTTGCTTTCACAGTCGTCAAGAATGATGTCCACTGCTGGCCGTCTGCCCAAACAAGCTATTTAATTCAATTAAAACATGAGATAAGTATTTCTGCCCATTGTGCAAAGTTTTGTAGGACTTGGTTTCCATACAAAGAACTCCTCATTTGAGAAAGGGATCTTCCATATGACTGGTGTCAAACATCACAATACCTTGTGACATTTTCTTGATATACTTGTTAGCTGGCAAAGCTGTGTGTGTGTGTGTGTGTGTGTGTGTGTGTGTGTGTGTGTGTGTGTGTGTGTGTGTGTGTGTGTGTGTGTGTGTGTGTGTGTGTGGTGTAATAGTTTATATATGTAATATATGAATATAGTATAACTGTTTATATCTGTGTATGCCATTTGTCTGTGTATCGTATGTAAATGTGTCTTGTATAAAATGCCAAAAAGAAGAATAAAAATTATAACATTGGACCTCGGGTGATAAATGTATTTGTTTAACTGCCCTAACTCTCCGCCAGCTCCGGTGTTGTTTCTCCCAGGTCATGGTTGGAACCCACGGAGGGCTCGGAAGATTGGGAAATTTTTTATCATGCATGATGATGATGATGAGGGTATGATGATGCTAAGGAGGTCCATGTGGTTTTGGATGTTTGAATGGGCCGCATTCCACACTTTTTGTCATAAATATTCCGGCGTTAACCAGGCCTGGTAACTACTGCACCTGCGGTGCTGGCCGCCGTGTAATCATCCACGTCATGAGATGTGTCATAACAAGGGAAGCACTCCCAAATTCTCACCCGTGAAGTGAATGAGTCTCGGCTGTGTGGCAACAGCCTCTTCACTGGGCCGATAGCATGGCCGCCCTGATTAGGATCCGACCAAGGCAAGAAAAATCTCGACTGCCTCGGCTGGGATTTGAACCAGGGACTCCCGTTACATGGTCCAAACTGCTATAACCACAACACTACGGGGGTTGGTCACACCGACCTACCTTGATCGATTACGCAAACCACTTTTACGTCACCCAAGAATTTCGCAATTTTTTTTTGTACAGAAAATGTCCAGTGCAATAGTTTTCCATACTTAAAATTAAAGTTTCAACACGTTTGTCATGCATACAAGAACGCTGTGGTAAACATTTTATCGAATGCACGTGCATCCATGCATCAGAATTAGTCACTTGGGACACAGTTATGCATCTAATCAATCAATCAATCAATCAATTGCACTTTATTCATCCCGAAACGGGCAATTAAGATTGAGACAGGCTCAGTATAAATCAACAAATAAATAATTAAGAACAGTCAATATTAATCACAGACTCAAGTAACTTAAAAAGCGTAAGAGTTCATTTATAAGCTGAACGCTGGGCTAAAAACAGAACACAGGCATTCTTATTCTTCTCTCTCTCTCTAAAACCATAGTGGTGACTGTGGGTGGCGTAGGATTTTATCCTACCTATGCAGAAGTTAGTTAGTTATTTAGGGCTTAACGCCGCGCAAGCAGCAAAGACTATTTCGCGGCTAAACCGAGTCCCGTTCTGCCAGGTTCTTTAAAACATGAAAGTCCGGCTTAAAACATGATGTAAATTTATATTAAGAATTTGTGTAGCTTAAAGGAGAACCAATGAAAGACTAATTTCTTTCCTGAGTCTAAGACTCACAGAGTAAAACCCGGCTGTGGCCAAATATTTGTGCTGGCCTTTTTCTCGTTGCCTCGTGGTGGAAAAGGACGTTAAACTCCTAAACACCCACCCACCCATCGACGAAAATGGTAGCAAAGGCCAAAAGGAACATCGATTCCTTTGGCAAACAGGCAGCTTTGTAAGCGGCGTCCCCCCCCCTCCCCCCTCCTCTGAACTCATTACGAACATAGAGACTTAGAAGCCCAAATTTTAAGAATTTTTCAGCTCAAAGTTCCTTCTGAGCTGTGCTACTAAGACGCATGTACAAATGCATGCACAGACAGGCTCGCGTTCAGCTGACTGAAGCCGTATCCGCAACCGTATCCGTAAAACGCAGTATCCCGTGAGAGTGTGGTTACCACACTCAACCTCGTAGATGAGTTCTCCTCGTTTGCACGGCCACCAAACGTCAGCGTGTTGCATTCTGGTCTCTACTAATCTCTACGACAGACTTCTTCGAGCGCACAGGCGCGGTCACAAACGCAACTATTCCAAATTCTTTTCTGGGGCGGTCGGTGGTCTAGTGGTTAAGAGACCTCGTCACCAATACAATGCGAGAGGCCAGGTTCGAGTCCCATTCGGGACAAAAAAAATTTTCCTTCTCGTGCGTGACACCGTTCATTCGGGCCGACCGTCGGGGGTTCTCTCCGGGTACTCCGGCTTCCTCCCCCTCTGCCCTGGGAATGTTGAGCCCACAAAATTTGAAAATAAATTCAATTCTAAGTTCCGAAACTTAAATTGCTGAGCTGTCCCTTCGCACCACGTGATTGTAATGTGTTCATGTCCAGTGTGTGAGAGAATGCGTGTGATTCACGTGAGCGTGCGTGCTGGGTTCAGTTCGTGGCACTTTGAGCCGATTAAAAAGAAATTGGGTGAAGCGCCTATACAATACTCAATTATATTATTATTATTATTAAATCAGAAGTCTGGCTTTTTCATCGTTGCCCCGTCTTTGATATCACCCGTAATGCAGCGGAAAAGGACGTTAAACCCCCAAACACCCACCCACCCTCTCTATATGAAAACCTAGCAATGGTAGCCATAGCACCTTGAAATTCCTGTAACTTTGACCAAAACACGAACCTTCTCTCTCAAATGCCTGTGTAACCTTTACTGTTT
>JACVVK020000085.1:152500-285000 GCA_018292915.2 Batillaria attramentaria
TTGAGGACAATAAAGAATTATTGAATTGCATTGAATTGAATTGAAACCTGCGTGAGAGTGTTCATACTTTCCTTCTTTAAAAAAAGAAAGGACAAAGAGTGAACGACATGGACATTGTAACTGAACTTGATAGGGGTGTATGCGTTGGAGAGGGGGTGGGGGGGGGGAGGAGGCAAGAGGGCAGGGAGGGGGGGGGGAGCAGCAGAGAGTTTGTTGAGTGATGTGCAGACCGTATGAGAAGTACTCTTTTGGATAAGCTTACATGTGTGTGTGTGTGTGTGTGTGTGTGTGTGTGTGTGTGTGTGTGTGTGTGTGTGGCTGTGTGTGTGTGTGTGTGTGTGTGTGTGTGTGTGTGTGTGTGTGTGTGTGTGTGTGTGTGTGTGTGTGTGTGTGTGCCTGCCTGTCTTCAATGTTTAATATCTCTAATCACATGCACATTCTCCCTACAAGGGACCGCGCTGTTTAAATCAACACGTTTCACAGACACGGGCACGAATGGCTGCCGACCGTTTGTTTAGCTCTCACATCATAAATTAAGTTGTCGGCTGGCAGGCTACAAATGACAGCCCTCGTTACTATTGTTGACAGTCATTTGTTACACTGACAACAGACGGAGTGGGCCACCAGGCTTCAGCGGCTACGACAAATTAGCCATCCGGCAGTTGTGACAGGGATTCGTTTGGCGCAGCGGTAGACACACAGAACGAGGGGTGGGTGGGTGGGTGGGTGGGTGGGAGTGTGTGTTTGGGAGTTTAACGTCCTTTTCCACCATAAAAAATAAGAACTTACTGATGAAGGTTGTCTCCTTCATGAATATCATTAACAAGTTTATTTGTTAATCATGTTCCGGATAAGAATACATGGCTAGCACATTGAGTTGTGTATTTTGAATGTCTCTCTGTCTCTCTGTCTCTCTCTCTCTCTCTCTGTCTCTCTCTCTCTTTTTACGCCCTTGGGTGATCATAGTTAGTATACATTGTTAGCGTCAACGTATGTGTTTTGTTGTTTTTGAGTTTTTCTTTTATTTTCTTATTATTTACACTGTTTTTGTTTGTTTGTGGTTGTTTTTGTTTTTCTCTCCAATGCCCCTTGAGGGTCAAATATTTGGCCCCAGCCGGGATACGAACCAACGACCCGAGCATTGAGAGTCCAACGCTCTACCATTCGGCCACCCCGGTTCCTCCCTTGAGGGTAAAAAATAAATGACTTGACTTGACTTGACCATGTAAGGGTGACATCAAAGACGAGGCAACGGAGGCTCGGTAGATACGGGAAAAAAAATTGAGACATAGATTGGTTTCTTGGTAAACCACGAGTACTGATCATGTAAGCTCTCTGTATTGTATTGCATTGTAACAGTGTACTGTGCAAAGTATCTGGCATTCTCTGACGTGTATTATAATCTCTGACGTACTCCGCGATCTCTGACGTATATTGTGTTCTCTAACAGTCATCCTTCCGCTTCACTTCCGTGGAAAATGAGTCACTAATCACACCCCTCGGGGTTTCTGAATCTAACACACCCCGCAGTAAATATGTACTTGATACTGCATTCTGACGTAACACTGTATTACGTGGGTTTTTTTTGTGCGCGAATGACACGCATAACCATGCGTAATCTATGACGTGTATCGAGAGACGTTTTGTGCATGTTGCCTCAATATTAACGACGAAACACTTCGGGAGTATTCTCTGTCTTTCTGCGTCTCGGAGGAGGTCTTGGTAACTTGTAGAGGCACACGGACAAGCACGGGCGCGCACAAGAAGATACTTTTACGTCATGTAGCGCTAGAGTCCTGAAGGTGGCTGGTTTTGATCTTCCCTCTGACTTAAGAAGATAGACAAAATAAAAAATAAAAATAAAATAAAAAACTGTCCCTCCACGTCGTCCGTCTGTCTCTCTGTTTTAAAAAAAAACCCAACCAACCAACCAACCAACCAACCAACCAACCAACCAAACAAACAAACAAACAAACAAACAAACAAACAAACAAACAAACAAACAAACAAACAAACAAACAAACAAACAAACAAACAAACAAACAAACAAACAAACAAACAAACAAAAAAGAACGAACCAACGAACTTCATTTTACAACGGAAAAGATTTGGCCATATATTGGTCAGTTTTCAATCAGCCGTTGCTACACAAAACAAAAGAACAAGAACAAAAACAGGAACAAAAAGAAAATACACACAAAGAAACAAACAACAGCAACAACAACAACAAAACCCGAAAAGGTAAGAAAAGGAAAAGGTGCTACTAGGATGGTAATGGAACCTTGTCTGTGTTCGTTTTGGAAACAAGTCAGAATTGTCCAGCTTCTTTAATTCAGATCCAGGAAACAAGTTTGTGTAGACTGTAAAAACCATTTCTTTGTTCTTAGAATCCAGTGACAAAGCGTTTGCTTTGCTTTGTCTTTGGCTGGAGGGGTTGGAGGCTGGGAGAAGAAAATGGGGCGGGAGATGGGGAGTGGGGTTCTGAAATACGTTTTTGAGAGTCTGTCTGCACACACACACACACACACACACACACACACACACACACACACACACACACACACACACACACACACACACGTCGCTCTAGCGTCGTCGGGGACCACTTTGACTGTTACCCTGCTTAGATACCCGTAACTATCGGATTATGTGTCGGCTTTATGCCGCTTCTGCATCCACTTAAAACTACCTCCTACAGAAACACTGGGGGCGTCATCTTTATCTCCCTTGGGATGATACCACTAGACGGCAGCACCAGTCGCCCATTTACAGCTGCACGGTCAGTTACCTCCCCTAACCTGCTCTATTACATCCCTTTAGCTTGTTATCCCCGAGAGCCTCCGGTAATGGTATTTTAGACAGAGTTCCGGTCGGGGCCGGAGCTGACCTAGGCTTGTATTGAATTTTCGAGAAGGAACCTGCACTGAAATGTTGCAACATAGTGTATTATTTTATTTTATTTTTGGCAAACTTGACAAATCTATAGCCTTTATGACAGCGTACAGTGGACAAGTGAACACAGTCTGATACATTTATTACCAACAACGAGCCTGCTTTGGAAAAAAAAAAAAAGAGAGAAAAAAAGAGAGAAGACTTTTCCTGTGCAGCCAAGTGAAATTTCGTCGTCAAAGAAGGAACAGAAAGAGTCAATTAACCGCACATTCTCAATGTTAGGGCCAGTCATGACGACTACGACGACAATAATGAGATACTAATAATAATAATAATAATAATGAGTATTGTATAGGCGCTTTACCCAATTTCACGAATCGGCTCAAAGCGCCGCGAACTGAACCCGACACGCACGCTCACGTCAATCACACGCATTTTCTCACACACTGGACATAAACACATTACAATCACGTGGTGCGAAGGGTCAGCTCAGCTATTAAATTTTCGGAATTTAGAATTGCATTTATTTTTCAAATTTGGTGGGCTGAACATTTCCAAAGCAGAGGGGGAGGAAGCCGGAGTACCCGGAGAGAACCCCCGACGATCGGCCCGAATGAACGGTGCCACATACGAGAAGGAAAAATTCTTTGCCCCGAGTGGGGCTCGCATACTGCCACTACTAATAATAATTGTACTACTACTACTACTACTACTGCTACTACTACTACTACTACTGCTACTATACTACTACTACTACTGCTACTACTACTACTACTGCTACTACTACTACTACTGCTACTACTACTGCTACTACTACTGCTACTACTACTGCTACTACTGCTACTACTACTACTACTACTACTACTACTACTACTACTGCTACTACTACTACTACTACTACTACTGCTACTACTACTACTACTACTACTACTGCTACTACTACTACTACTACTGCTACTACTACTACTACTACTACTACTACTACTACTACTACTACTACTACTAGCTACTACTACTACTACTACTACTACTACTACTACTACTACTGCTACTACTACTACTGCTACTACTACTACTACTACTACTACTACTACTACTACTACTACTACTACTGCTACTACTACTACTACTACTACTACTGCTACTACTACTACTACTAAACTGTATTTATAATTGTAATAATAATAAGAAGAAGAAGAATAACACACACCGCAATCTCTGTCGTGTAAAATACAAGTTTTCTGTTGACACACTCTCTACTAAACCGACCACTGTTTCCTTGCCCTACTCAAAGCCATTGACAAGTGACTAGCACATTACGACATAGAATTATTGGTCCCCTAACGATAATTGTCATAAACCTCGCCATTAAGCAACGTCTATATTTTCCGCCAATGTGACATTGGTAAATAATTAATAGCGTTCTACTCGAAACGAAAGATATGACAACTGAAAAAAAAAATGTCCTGGGTTGGCAGGCAGTCCCAGATATCTCTGTAGTTGATGATCGTGTACTTGTGGAAACTTTTTTTTTAATTTTTATTTTTAAAGAACTCATTATAGGTGTAGTTTTTCGTGTGAATGTGTGAACAGGGGCGCCGGAACCGGGGGGGCAGGGGGGGCAGCTGCCCCCCCCTGTACCCAAGCAGGGGGGGGCAAGAGTGTCTTTTTGCCCCCCCCTGGAAAATCAGGTGACTATGGCAAGAGGGGGGGCAAAGCCATGGTCTTGCCCCCCCCCCTTCCCCTACCTCTCCCCCTACCCCTCTTAGTGCTCTCTCCCTCATCCCACCCAACAGAGAACTTCTGTTTTTGCGGACCGAAGGCTGTCCGCTCCTCTGATTCCCCCCCCCCCCCCCCCCCCTTTTCACTGTTTTCGGGCAACGTCCTGGTTCGTAAAGGTTTTTTTGTCTACCGCAGCATTTGATCAGGCCCCCCCCCCCCCCCCCCCCGCTTTTCACTTTCTTCGGGCAACGTTCCCCCTCCGAGATTCTGCCCCCCCCCTCCCCCCAACATCTTCCGGCGCCCCTGGTGAATTAGGTTTTTGTTTTGAGGCATGTACTTCTCCGCAAACCGTTTTTGATTTTTATTTTAAGATTGTATTTGTGTGTGTGTGTGTGTGTGTGTGTGTGTGTGTGTGTGTGTGTGTGTGTGTGTGTGTGTGTGTGTGTGTGTGTGTGTGTGTTTGGGGGTTTAACGTCGTTTTCCACCACATAGGGTGATATCAAAGACGGGGCAACGAGGAAAAAGCCAGAACAAATATTTGGCCCCAGCCGGGATCCAACTCACGACCCGAGCATTAGAAGTCCAAAGCTCTACCATTCGACCACCCCGACTCCCCACTTTAAGTGAAGAAAAGTCTGCTTGTACCCAGTGGTTTTCGCGTCTTTAAAAAACAGCAACAATAACCAACCAACCAACCAACCAACCAAACAAACAAACAAACAAACAAACAAACAAACAAACAAACAAACAAACAAACAAGTTCTATGACATTTTTGTATTGTCTTGTATCAGAAGAGCAAGTAATAAACTTTTTCATTAAAAAAAACCAAAACCAAAAAAACTTTTCTTCAAAGTTCACCCATCGTTTAGTTCCGTCCGATCGATCGGTCACGACCTTGACATTAACATCACAATACGGGGCTTGTCAAATGAAAATTGACTCGTCCAAATCCTGCGATTCACGCCTTGTTTCTCTAATTAAGGGGCAGGCAATTGGAAGGACGGAACGAAGGACGCCGGTGATCTCCCGTATCGAACCTCAGCACCAAGGGCGGTGAAGCATAAAGCGACAGAGATAGCTTGACCATTGTTAGCAGCTTCTAGACAACAATGTTGAATGTTCGGAGGGGGCGGTTGTCGTCATCAATCTGCATACTTGTTGGAGTGGGAGTGAGGCTCGTGCGAGTGCATGCGTGCGACTTTCTGTGGTAAATGCTTTACGTGTAATTATGGTTTTGACAGTAATAAACCTTCATTACCATATGTATAAACATTAGGAATTTGTTGTAGTTTATATGATAGATGCTTTGCAATCATTGACACACGCATGCTGCGACTTACTCAAAACGGTTGAAATAAAGAAAAATCTTCGGAAGAAAACCCAAAAGATAAGAACGAATACTTCTTTTCAAACAAACCAACAACAAACAACCATTCCAGTCGCCCAACCGACCAACCAACCCGCCAAACAACGATGTCTAAATCATCTAGTTCCGGTTCTCGGCAAAACTTCACTGAACCAATGAAATGCGTATTATTCTGGAAAATCAATTCCAATAGAAAGACTCTCATGCTCAAAAGACTGGCAGATAAGATTCTGATAGAGAGAAAAGAATCTCAGGATGCAGATATTCAATTATTTGCACCCCATTCACGACCAGCGTCCCCCAGATGGGAGGCTCTTCAACATAGCACCTTTTGCTTGTTGGAGAATAATGATCACATGGTGGTGCTTTGTTTATGGGAAAGTAATGTGATGATTATGCTTGGTAGAGCTACAGAGCCACTTAAAAATACCTTATTGTCCTTTACCACCCAATACCTACCCTATTTTTGAAATTTTGCTGGGGGAAGAAAGCCGGATATCCCGGAGAGAAACCCCCGATGAGCAGCCCGGTAGCCAGGATAAACCGGTATCACATATTACGCGCTCGACTTGGGCTCGAGCCCACGCTTCATCGCCGTGACATTGGTGACAGCCGTTCAGCAGCGCAACTGTTAAGTCCGACGCACTACCTATTAGACCACCGCTCATCCCTTAGCATGGTAACCCCTTAATAAAATAAAGGTAAATGAAAAGATAATAGAGACCGGCCCCCGTAGTGTAGTGGTTAGCACTTCGGACCATGGGCCGGGAGACCCGGGTTCGAGTCCCAGCCGAGGCAAGCGGGATTTTTCCTACCTAGGTCGACTCCTACCCAAAGTGGGTGTGCTATGGGCCCAGTGGGGAGGGCGTTGCCGAGTTTCACCCACTTCACGGGTGCGACTTTGGGGGTGCTTCCCTTGATATGACACGTCTTATGATGTGGATGATTACACGGCCGGCACCGCAGGTGCCGTAGTTCCCGGGCCTGATTAATGCCGGGATATTTATGACAGGAAGCGAGGAATGCGGCCCTGTCCCGCAGTCCCAAACCACACGGACCTCCATAGCGTCATCTTACCATCATCCTCATCTCCATCATCATGCATTATAAAAATAAGATTGTCCCAGCGTCCGAGCCCTCCGTGGATTCTACCCGTTACCTGGGAGGAACACCACTGGAGCTGGCAAAGAGTTGGGGCAGCAAAAATAATGTCTCTGGACAACCATAGCACAAACTGAACACAGAAACGGTTGGGATAATAGTCCTTGAGAGTGAGACTGCGAGCATGCTGGGTCAGCTAACCTCATTAACCTTGACCTTGTGAACCCGGAGTGACCGATGGATAGGGTTCTAATGAAAAATAGATTACAGTCTCAGTTAAACAGAGTCAAGCAGAGTTCTCCCCCTTCCAGCTCCCGTCGTTCCCTTTCGTAGATAATGCGATGTGCTGCTCAACTAATGACAAGGGATGGGAAACTTGTCTGCGGCACTGTGCAAAAATGGAGCGTGTTTGGAAATTCTGATACATACATTGTGTCGGGGCAGCTTTCTACTTCACATTTTGGGTACTGTTTGCAAACCTAATCATAGCCTCGTTTCCGTGTGGGCCGCTGAATAGAATCCTCCCGTAATAAGCAAGTTTTCATCTAACGACATGAAACTGATTACCACGTGTACCATTCAAAATCGTATTTCATGACCTGATTTTGCTTTGTGAGGGAAGCATCCCCCCCCCCCCCCCACACACACAAATCGATAGTTGACAAATCGTAGTATTAATCCCCAAACACCAAACTGTCGTTGTCTGACAAAATATCCGCTCTCTCTCTCTCTCTCTTCTCTCTCTCTCTCTCTCTCACTGTTTCTCTCTCTCTCTCCATCCCCCAAAGGCTGTCTTTTGTAACATCTCCCCAGCTACACGTCTCCCATTGTAACACTCCCTGTGGCGCCCCCTGGTTCTTTTGTTTTCACCAGAAACTCTTGATTGCAGGTAGTAACGGTATTCTGAAACTCCACGTGATGGAAATCCGACATGATAGAGAGAGACACATCACCTAAGCAGAGCTGTCAGTACTGCCTGAAAAGGACATATTGATGAGTCGTCGAGCGCTCTCAAATACAGTTAAAAGGGTGTGACTGATGAAATTTTTATTATTCCAATCCCCAGAGAACACGGGTGCGTATACCTTTGTGATTTTGCTGACAGTGTTAAGTGCGGATAAGCTGCGGCGCTTTTGAATCCGTTTAGTTGCTGAAATTCTGGGAGTTCCTGTGACAAGTATTGTTTTTTTTCCGACGAGCGAAGGTGAACAAAGGAAGAATGAACCTTGACGGAAATAAACAAGCAAGGGTTGGGTTTTTTTTATTGGTTGTTTGGTGGAGGGTTTAACGTCCTATTTCACAAGACAAGAACGGTTAAAATGCCTGGTGGGCAGCAACTTGGTTCGGTGTTTCGAGTCAACATCTCGTGCAGACTCGTTTCCGGTGCCTGTCTTGCCCTCGTGTACACACCCACGCACATTAAGTGTGCACGTCGAGGGCGGCCTCGAAAGGGAAACAGCCACGCGCTGAGCATGCAGCAAAAAAAAAAAAAAAAACCCTGACGCCGCAGTGTGGCGACTCGCTTGTCTTGGGGATGAGTCCAAGTTAACTTTACAACGATAATGGGGCTTTAATAATAATAATGGGGCTTTAATGATAACAACAACAACAACAACAACAACAACAACAACAATAATAATCAAATTCAAATTCAAATTACTTTATTCATCCCAGAAGGGTGGGTGGGTGGGTGGGTGTTTGGGGGTTTAACATCCTTTTCCACCACATAGGGTGATATCAAAGACGGGGCAACGATGAAAAAGCCACCACAAATATTTGGCCCCAGCCGGGATACGAACTCACGACCCGAGCATTAGAAGTCTCATCCCAGAAGGGAAATTATAGGCCACCATAGAAAATATTGATAAGACATAATAGTAACAAATAAAACTTGCACTAACAGAAGCCTCTGTCACGCACACAAGTAAATCTAATTTCACACACACACACACACACACACACACACACACACACACACACACACACACACACACACACACACACACACACAAACACACGCACGCACGCACGCACGCACGCACACACACACACACGAACGTGGATACAAAAAGTATAAATTAGACCCATCTCCTGACAGAAATCGACCTTAAAGCATTACCTTTCGCCAGCTACAAACACTGACTCGCCAAGCTTAAAGTCACAATACATATGACAGACATACAACAGCGTGGGGGAACACTTGTCATCGAGTGCGCTCCATCTGTACATCAGAATCAGTCACGTGGATCACAGTATAGCATCTGACACCATTGTGGTCACTCTGGCCAGCGCATTAAGTTGTTCTAGAAGTGTACCGCGTACTGAGCAGACGATGATGATGATGATGATGATGATGATGATTGGTCATTCGTAAAAAACTTCCATGCAGTAATCATGCTCTCGGTGCCTTTGGGGTCTTGGGAAAAAGGAGAGGGTGAGGGGGGGGGATGTTTGGGGGTTTAACGTCCTTTTCCACCACATAAGGTGATGTCAAAGACGGGGCAGCGATGAAAAAGCCAGCACAAATATTTGGCCCCAGCCGGGATCGAGAAAAACAAGGAGAGAGAGAGAGAGAGAGAGAGAGAGAGAGAGAGAGAGAGAGAGAAAAGGTGCGTCTTGAGGTTCCGCTTGAAGGTCATGACTGACGCAGAACCTGACTTGAGGTGAGCTGGCAAGTTGTTCCAGAGGCAAGGAGCTGCACTCTTGAAAGCCCGTGCACCAGAGCGTTTCTTGTTTGTGTTGTCATAGTAACCTGGGAGGCCAAGTCTGGACTGGGAAGAAGATCTTAGGCTGCGTGAAGGTCTATAGAGTGGTATGCGCTCAGCCAGATATAGTGGAGCAGTGCCGTGAATGCAGGAGAAAGTCAAGGAGAGAAGCTTATGGTCAATGCGAAGCTTGACTGGAAGCCAGTGCAGACCTTTGAGGACCGGTGTGATGTGGTCAGACGTTATTTGGTTGCGGACTGAGGACCAGTAAAACGACGCTGATTGGTTGCTATATTTAGGAGCTTTTGTCGCGTCCCAGTCTGCTCAGGAATAAACCGTAGGGTCAAAGAAAGTCGTATTTGTCTATTATTAGAAGCCACGAGGGGTGGGTGGGTGTATGGGGATTTAACGTCCTTTTCCACCACATACGGGTGATATCAAAGACGGGGCAACGATGAAAAAGCCAGCACAAATATTTTTCCCCAGCCGGGATACGAACTCACGACCCGAGCATTAGAAGTCCGACGTTCTACCATCCGGCCACCCCGGCTCCCCAGAAGCCACAAAGTCACGAAAACAGTTGCAATGGCCAAATGAAACATCCTTCTGTCTGGCACACAGCCGTAGAGCTTTTTTTTTTTTTCCCCCCAACTCTTTGCCAGCTCTAGTGGTGTTCCTCCCAGGTCATGGGTGGAACCCACGGAGGACTCGGAAGCTGGGACAATTTTTTTTATTATGCATGATGATGGAGATGAGGATGATGGTAAGATGATGCTATGGAGGTCCATGTGGTTTGGGACTGCGGGACACGCTTCCTGTCATGAATATCCCGGCATTAACCAGGCCCGGGAACTACGACACCTGCGGTGCCGGCCGTGTAATCATCCACATCATAAGACGTGTCATACTAAGGGAAGCACCCCCAAAGTCGCACCCCCGAAGTGGGTGAAGCTCGGCTGTGTGGCAACAGCCTCCCCATTGGGCCCATAGCACACCCGCTCTGGGTAGGAGCCGACCTAGGTATGAAAAATCCCGCTTGCCTCGGCTGGGATTCGAACCCGGGTCTCCCGGTCCATGATCCGAAGTGCTAACCACTACACTATGGGGGCCGGTACAGCCGTAGAGCTTCCAAAGCGGCCGTTTTTATTCGTTATGAACGTAGAGACTTTAAACCACAAACATTTGCATCCCTGCAGCTCAAGTTTACAGAAACATTTCCTCGTCATTACGCTTTCATCTGCTTCCGCAAGGTCTCTACATCACGGAGATATTTTTTTCTAAATGTCAGGAGGCTAGCAGCAATAGAAATCCATCATTGTTCCAGAAGGCAGTCTACTCGAATTTACGTTCATCTTGCAGAGGGATGGGTTCTATTCTGTTACGTTTCATAATGACGCTGGAGAGATGAAATGTCTTTTGTTGTAAAATAAGTATCATTCACGAATACTACTTGACATTCAGTGTAAATATTGGAAGCAAATGGCAATATGTAAAACTTATAAATACACCCCAACGTGTGTTTGGCTTAGGTTCCGAGTCGTGCTGGTCATCAGTACGGTGGGAATAATGTTAAATATTAGGACCCGTCAGAAAGTTTTACAAATGTCAACGCAAACGCAGTCAGCAAAAAGTGTAAAGAAAGAAAGAAAGAAATTTAAGAAAGAACGAACAAAGAGAGAAAGAAAATTTAAAAAGAAATAAAGAAAGAATGAAAGAAAGGAAGGAAGAAAAAAAAAAGCAAAAAAGAAAGAAAGAAAGAAAAGAAGTTGCCTAATGCAACACGAACCACAAGGGTTTATTTATTTATTTATTTATTTATTTATTTATTTATTTATTTGGACTTACAGAGTTCTTCTACAATTAAGAGGTTTTGGACATTGATTCTTCACTCGCTTGCCTTACATACATTTATTCTCTGATTTTGAGAAAGAAAGAAATATTCCAGTTGCAACCCAAACCATGTGGATTTATCAATATATTTTTGTATTTATTTATTTGGTCGTTAATCATTTTATCATAATTCATTCAGTTAGTTATTTAATCCGTTATTTATTTAACAAGTTATTCATTTAATCAGTTACTCACATAATCAGTTATTAATTTAATCAGTGATTTATCTAATCAGTTATTAATTTAATCAGTGACTTATCTAATCAGTTATTAATTTAATCAGTGACTTATCTAATCAGTTATTCATTTAATCAGTTATTTCTTTTTCATTTGACTTAAGAGAGGCATCCCGCTACGATTTAGAAGCTTTGGGCACTGATTTCATGACTCCCCGCTCTGCATAATTATGTCCTTAAGTCTTTTGTAGGGAGCGTCCCTCTTCTGTGACCACCTCTGCCACTCCCCTAGGGGGGCAACAGACCAGCACCGTCCAGTCTGAAAACTTCCAGAAGAACTGCGACATGCAAATGAAGATGACCAGTGTGAGGATACGCGTGGTGATATAAAAGACAACAGACTACAGCCGAACGGATCCTGAATTGCCGATCAATGCAACAGAGACACTGAAATTGTGCTTTGCACGTCAGCCACATCCGTAGATGAACCTTCCAGCAACATTATGGGGTGTCAGGTTCGGAACTAAACGATGTTATCTGAGGCGGCAAACCCCACGCTTGATCAGTTAATTACCCGATGGTGCAACGGCCGTGACTGACGATCGTGTATTTAACAAGATCAACAGACATTGTTTAATGAGCGTTATTGGGCCTTTGAGATTTGACGATGACGGCGCTGTTACCGTGGATCACAGTGTATGAGTCTTTGTAGTCACGGGGGGAGAGTGTGGGCTGAACACACACGTGGGGCTGGTATGGTAATAGTTGGGTGAACTCGGTGACTCGGGGACAGTGTGTGTGTGTGTGTGTGTGTGTGTGTGTGTGTGTGTGTGTGTGTGTGTGTGTGTGTGTGTGTGTGTGTGTGCGCGTAAGAGAGAGAGAGAGAGAGAGAGAGAGAGACAGAGAGAGAGAGAGTGTGTGTGTGTGTGTGTAAGAGAGAGAGAGAGAGAGAGAGAGAGAGAGAGAGAGGATGATGATGAAACTTTTTTTTAAGGATAATTCTTGTAGTCATCTCTGCCTATCTTACAAGAAGTTCTCACTACATTTTACAATAATAATAAAAAAGAACCCAACAACATAATATGCAATGATAAACTAACAATGTAGGCTACCGAAAAGGTGAGAAACAACAACAACAACAACAACCAAACAAACAAAACACACACAAAAAAACAACAACCACAAACACACAAGCAAGATAACAGGTCACAGAAAACCACTGTGATTAAGCAGGATCAAGAAAGGCTTATAAGCAATGGGGGATGTGTGCAGACCAAAGCATAAGGTGTTAGAGTTTTTAGACTGGTGGAAGTGTTTACTGAAGCGGTGAAGAGAGAGAGAGAGAGAGAGAGAGAGAGAGAGAGAGAGAGATCGCCGAGGTGCAACCACCACCCAGTTCGTTGGGAGGAGAAAGCCGGATAACCCGAAGAGAAACCTCCGATGAGCAGCCCGGTAGCCAGGAAAAACCGGTATCGCATATCACAGACTCGACCTGGACTCGAACCCACGCGTCATCGCCATGACAGCGGTGGCTGTCGTTCAGTGGCGCAGCCCGGAGCAAAGTCAGACCCACTGCTGAGTTTGTGTCAGGGTGTGTGTGCGTGTGTGCTTACTTAAATGTCAATTTGTTTTTACCTCCTATTGTAATGGCGCCTGGAACTTCTAATGAGGGACAGGCGTCACATTTAAATGAATTTAAAAAAAAATTATTATTATTACCGGGCGGTCGGTGGTCTAGTGGTTAAGAGACTTGTCACCAATGCGAGAGTCGGGGATTCGAGTCCCACTCGGGGCAAAGATTTTTCCTTCTCGTATATGGCACCGTTCATTCGGGCCGATCGTCGGGGGTTCTCTCCGGGTACTCTCTCCGGGTACTCCGGCTTCCTCCCCCTCTGCTTTGGAAATGTTCAGCCCACCAAATTGGGAAAATAAATGCAATTCTAAATTCCAACATTTAAATAGCTGAGCTGACCCTTCGCACCACGTGATTGTAATGTGTTCATGTCCAGTGTGTGAGAGAATGCGTGTGATTCACGTGAGCGTGCGTGTTGGGTTCAGTTCGCGGCGCTTTGAGCCGATTCACGAAATTGGATAAAGCGCCTATACAATACTCATGATGATGATGATGATGATTAAACTGTCCAACGTACCAGAACCAAAGAGCGACAACCTGGCCTACAGACACACCGTTGCGGGAGAAGATCTTCGGCTCGGCTGAGTGTCTCCGACGGACTGCAGCCTTCATCAGGACTACTGCGTGTGCTGTCTGAGTGATAGAAGAAGAAGAAGATTATTACCTATTAGACCACCCCTCACCCCCTAATTATTCAGTCTAAGAAAATCCTAACATAGCCTGTGTGGTGAGGGGGACCCGGGGTGGCCGAATGGTAGAGCGCTGGACTTTCAATGCTCGGGTCGTGAGTTCGTATCCCGGCTGGGGCCAAATGTTCATGCTGGCCTTTTCATCGTTGCCCCGTCTTTGATATCACCCGTGTGTGGTGGAAAAGGACGTTAAACCCCCAAACACCCACCCACCCACTCAGTCTAAGAATATCCTAACATACACTGTGTGGTGCACAGCATAACGAAGAAATTCAGAGAAGGCCTCTCCGCTTTTTTTTTATTGTTTTATTTCCCCTAGTCCAGTCAGTAATGGACCTCACACACCGAAAGCAAATGTCATCGATATTGCTAACCCTTTTACAGAGCAACGTTCCTTCGTCTTCAAGCAAACTGGACACAAGGCAAACAGCTGTGAGAGTGGCTGTTACAACAGCCAGCAACAACCCCCAACACGGGGCTTTGGTTTCATCCGGAAATAGTCCTGGTTGCGGCCATTTAAAGATCAGGCGGGACAACTCTAACTCTCACCCACAGCCTTTCATTCACAGATTTGTTAAGGTCGCGCCGGAGGGATCTTCGCTTGAGCCCCGTGCGCTGGGCGCTTGCGGAAATAGGGGTAAAACATTCCAAAAGTTGTCGGTGATTACGACCGAAATGATCTCCCTTCATCACAATCTTTACAGGGTCAAGTAACACTGTTTCAGAAGACGTACGTGGACAGCCAGCAAAAATTAAATTTCCATTTTCCCACGGGAGGCTAACAGTAATGGACATGTTGTGTATTACGCATTTGTTCATGTCATTTAAATGGAGTAATATCCCTTGTAATGAGGAATACCTCGTCCATTGAACAGCATTTGGATGCCAATTTGAAGAGTATGGGCAGATTCCAGTAAAAGCCAAAAATGAATATTTTTGAGGCGTCACAGACGAAGCGGCCGAAACTTCATCCATTTGTTTCAATCAGTGTTGAGGTTTTATGAAGACCCGCGGAATCCGTTCAGCCAAGGACACTAGGTCCGCTAAAGGCCGTTATTAACCGGGCGAACTTTTGGCTCGCGAACTAGGTTCGAAGAGTACGGCGAACTAGATTCGCGCACGTTGTTTCTAAACCGACCGAACACTTCTTCGCAACCCTGGTTCGAAAGGTACGCCGAACTAGGTTTGAGGGTCTGCACAGCGTGTCGTGGGAACCCTCGCGATCCTTTTGGCCGATTCTGCGCTCTGATTGGTTGCTCGGGGAAAGCTGTTGTGCGCTTGTACAAAGTTGAGGAAAATGGCGGACGGCATGGCGGCTATCGACTCACTTGACATTTCCCTCAGCGAAGAGGAAACTATGCGTCTGTCGACTTATGCATATCAATTAACGGTCGGTTAAGAAAGAGAACTAGTTTGGCCGAACCTCTGGAACTACGTACGTGTGCGCGCTCGCCCTGTTCGTATACAATACACAGTTCGCCGAACAAGTTCGCCGGGACTGGTGGTTCGCCCGGTTAACAACGGCCTTTAGATGTAGCGTAGCAGAGCTAGGGTCCTTGTTTCAGTTGACAAGGTTGCCGAGAATATCTCAGCCAGTACGTTCAGCACTTCAGGCTCAGGCTGTGAATTTCTTCAGTGATCCCAGGGCTACGATATTATGATATCATGACGACGGGGGCTATTCAGGCTGTCCGACAAAAAAAAAAAATCCATCTTATCTTATCTTAAACAACAAAAACAACAATACGAAACCCATCGACCCAAACAACAACAACAACCAAGAAAACCACCGCCAAAGAACCGCCAGTCCTACCTTATCTTCTCTTTAACAACAACAACAACAACAACAACAACTACAGCAAGAACAACACACCCAAACAACAACAACAACCACCACCCCACCACCGACGACAACAAACAAAAACACCAGTAACGAAAAACAACAACCAATAACAACAATTGCGAACCAAATCAAACCAAACCAAACCAAACCAAACTAAACCAGACAACACCACACCAAACCAAACCAAACTAAACCAGACAACACCACACCAAACCAAACCAAACTAAACCAGACAACACCACACCAAACCAAACCAACCGAAGCAAACCAAACAACAAACAAACAGAGCAAACCACAAGGAACTAATTATGACAAAGGGAGACCGACTTGTACATTGTGTTAATTTGTTTGGTAGACGCACGCAGATCTATTTTGAGTTTCAACAAAACACTCCTCACTGACCAAAACGAAAAAGTCACCGAGGTCGCCTTCAAGTTTATTTCAATTTCTGTAATTGCTGTAGATGTTTCCAAAAACAACTAAGCAACTAACAATAGTCCTTTTCATTCACAGTACCAGTGTTGCCGCTGATCGGAAACACAGCCACGTGCATGACGTCACAGGAGAACGAAGCGGCACATGTGTGCCCAACATCGCCTACTCGTTTGGAACAGGTCCAGTATTGTACTTGGACAGATCATTTTTTTTAAAAGATCAACAAAGACCTGCAGCATCCACTGAAGGCGGGGAAATCGGAGGGTAAATGTAGAAGAACAACAAACCACGGGTAAAGCGGGATAGGGGTGGGGGTCGGGGAAGTGGGGGGGGGGGATGTGTGTGGGGTGTGGGGTGGTAGTGGGGAATCGTTTGGCTGGGTGCTGCTTTAAGATACAAACAATTATCACGGGCGGGATTGGGTATTTATGGTGTTGACACAAAACTGTTCACAGTTGGGGCTGGGTGGTTCATGTTGGTGGGAGGGGGGGGGGGTGAAGATAGGGGTGGGGGGAAGGGAGAATAAGGGTGGGGGGGTGTCTAAATCGCCATTGGGACACCTGAAGGGAGTGGACAGAAGGTCTGTGAGTGGGAGGAGGCAGGCGAGAGAGGGCGGGCACGACGTATGAATTGCTAGTCGGCAGCCCCGCTCGCCCTCACAATCCGTGCGCTCGCGAAACGCACGCGCAGAGCCGAAGAATAATCCCGTGCTACGCTCTGGCCTCGCTCTTTTCAGCGCACGTCCGAGAGGAAGCTCCAGAGACAGACGAACAGCGGGACAAGAGAGACAGTCAGCCAGAGTGAGAGAGAAAAAATAGACAGACAGGGAGGGACGTCACTTAGCGAGGCAACAGACACCAAAGGGGGAAAAAAAAACAACCCAACAACTCAGTTTCCAAACAGCTCTCGTGAACGCTCAAAACTTCGCAACTTTATTCGCTGGCTTTTCCACAGGCTTTCGATTCAGCCTAAGTCTTCTTCGCTTCTGTCCACCTCTTCACCAACCAAGGGTTGAGATTCAAATCTTCCGCATAGTTCTACCCACAAACGATTTTTGGGTCACTCATTTTCCTGCCAACGACTTCACACCACACCAGCAATGGAGCCTTCAGTCTGCAGACTCGTTCTTCTGGTCCTCTTCGCTACAGCAACGGTCACAGAGGCAATGGTAAGTAACAAAATCCCCCCCCCCCCAAAAAAAAAAAAAAAAAAAAAAAACCCAAAAAATCAAAACCCCAAAATGTTGTTTAACTCATTTTCTACCAAGAAATTTTGGGGTTGCGCACCAGTGGCCTGAATAAAAAAACAAAAAAACAAAAAAACAAACCTCATGATTAATTTATGGATGCATGGATTTGGATTTGGCCTAGTGGGGAGTGTTGCACTTTTGATTATACTCGGTGTTTGCTGCGGTGAAAGCCGTCAAGGAACCATTAATGCCTAGCCTGATTTTCGCATACAGGACCAAAACCGAAAAAGAGTCAAAACGTGGAATACTCGTGTGGGGTACAAAATGTACCATAAAAGATCAGAAGATTAAAAAAATGACTAAAATCACGGTTGAGGGAAACAAATTTCAAGGGCGTTTTCAGTCTGTTGTTGCGTTTCTGATCTTTTTGAGACACGCCGGTGTTTTTATTTTATGTTTTCGTTCTGACAAATGTCATGAAACGTTAACTTGCCATGCCAAGTCTATAGTAATAGTGTCATCGTAGTTAGCATTATCGTCGTCGTCGGCTTATTAAGACCTGGGCGACGACAGAAACATCGCTGATACTCACTGTGGGTGTTTCAACGAGCTGTAATATTTTCTTTCTGAAAACTGCCTATGAATCTAATGTTCATAGGCATCGTACATCATCATCGTCGTCGTCGTCATCATCATCATCATTAGAAACAGCGGCATCGATGATATTGTATTGTGTTGTATTGTATTGTACTGTATTGTATTGTATTTCGGCTCAAACGTTTCACACCAAAAATATTTCAGCAGTGTCAAAATGGTTCTTTTGGATCATATTTCAACAACAGGCAAAATTTAAAAGTACTCGCATCAGCTTGCGCCGTTATGTTGTAAAGACAAATCTGTGGTGGTCTTCTGAAAAAGCAACGCATATTGTTCGGTTTCGAACATTCGACCGAAAATCCTTTGAAAACTTTAATCTATTCATTTTCCTTAGTAGTCTACATGACTATGACTTCGACATTACATACCGTAACAGAACCCCTGTCGAGGTTCTATGTGAAAAAGGGGAGCCGGGGTGGTCGAATCGTAGAGCGTTGGACTTCTAATGCTAGGGTCGTGAGTTCGATCCCGGCTGGGGCTAAATATTTGTGCTGGCTTTTTCATCGTTGCCCCGTCTTTGATATCACGCTATGTCACCCACCCTATGTGGTGGAAAAGGACGTTAAACCCCCAAACACCCACCCACCCACCCACCCTATGTGAAAAATTACTAGTTTCTCTTCTTGTTTCATTTTTATTACTGGAAAAACTTTCTTCCCATACGGAGTGCCGTACTGATAGAGTTTTACAATTTTCACGTGTCTTGTAGACCTGCTTAAAATGCTCTAAAAAAATCACTCGT
Source organism: Batillaria attramentaria (assembly GCA_018292915.2). NCBI lineage: Eukaryota > Metazoa > Mollusca > Gastropoda > Batillariidae > Batillaria > Batillaria attramentaria. The sequence continues at coordinate 171,542 of JACVVK020000085.1, forward strand.
GGTGACTAGAAATAATCTGTTCGGAAGACCATCGGCTGGTTTGATAAGATTGTTCTCTCAAATGTGTGTGTGTGTGTGTGTGTGTGTGTGTGTGTGTGTGTGTGTGTGTGTGTGTGTGTGTGTGTGTGTGTGTGGTTATTTCTGTAAACTGAAATAAAAAAAAAAATCCTGTGAGGATTCCCAAAACAAAATACACGAATTGACCGTCTGCCGAAATAAATTCTTTTATGCAAAAACGACACAGTCTGAAAATGTGGAATCCATGTTAACCTTTCCCAGTGCATGTTTCGCTTTATAGGCGTATAAACTGTGAGAAATGTGTAGTATCTAACAATCATGGCAGCCCCGTGCTGGCGACGCGACCACCAGGTTACACCCAGATGGTTTGCTGTCTGGCGATTTGTTCAGCGCTAGCTCTAATGTGTCAAGGCCGTAAAATATTATTTCTGTGGAAATGCCGTGTCCACACATTACATGGCCACTCGGTTTGCTTCGTGATCGATGTTTATCGCTTTTCGGCTCCGCAACCAATTTCTGTTACAGATTAGCAGAGTTGAAAACCTGTCTGCTTGTTTGTTTAGGTGTGTGTCTCTGTGTGCGTGCGTGCGTGCGTGTGTGTGTGTGTGTGTGTGTGTGTGTGTGTGTGTGTGTGTGTGTGTGTGTGTGTGTGTGTGTGTGTGTGTGTGTGTGTGTGTTGGCTGGGTTATTTGGGTGTTTAACGTCCTTTTCCATCAGGCGCGGATGACGTCGAAGACTGGGCAACACAATTCTGTCACAGAATATTGGAGCTGAAATCAGACTGATTGTTAATTTAGGGTAGGGAGTCCGTCAGTGTTAATTTAGGGTAGGGAGTGTGTCAGTGTTCTGGGTGGTCGGTTGGTTGGAGGTTTAACGTCCTTTTCCACTACACACGGATGAAGCCAATTACTGGGCAACGAGAAATAAACAAACAAATCAGCATAAATATTTGGCCCCAGCCTGGATTCGAACGCTCGACCCGAGCATTGAAAGTCCAACGCCCTATCGCTCGGCTATCCCGTCTCTTCGCGCGCGCGCGTGGTGTGTGTGTGTGTGTGTGTGTGTGGTGTGTGTGTGTGTGTGTGTGTGTGTGTGTGTGTGTGTGTGTGTGTGTGCGCGCGCGCGCGCGCGCGCCTGGAATGCGTGCTTTTTGTGTTTTAACGTCATTTGTCCACTGCCAGGGTGTCCCAACCATTGTAAAACTAAAATCCTGTACAAACCGGCCCCCCGTAGTGTAGTGGTTAGCACTTCGGACCATGGACCGGGAGACCCGGGTTCGAGTCCCAGCCGAGACAAGCGGGATTTTTCCTACCTAGGTCGGCTCCTACCCAGAGCGGGTGTGCTATGGGCCCGATGGGGAGGCTGTTGCCACACAGCCGAGATTCACCCACTTCACGGGTGCGACTTTGGGGGTGCTTCCCTTAGTATGACACGTCGTATGATGTGGATGATTACACGGCCGGCACCGCAGGTGCCGTAGTTCCCGGGCCTGGTCAATGCCGGGATGTTTATGACAGGAAGCGAGGAATGCGGCCCTGTCCCGCAGTCCCAAACCACATGGACCTCCATAGCATCATCTTACTATCATCCTCATCTCCATCATCATGCATAATAAAAATTGTCCCGGCTTCTGAGTCCTCCGTGGGTTCCACCCATGATCTGGGAGGAACACCACTGGAGCTGGCAAAGAGTTGGGACAGCAAAAAAAAAAAAAAAAAAAAAAATCCTGTACAAAGTTTTGCTCTGTCGGTGCTCGAACCCTCGATCCTCCGACTCGAGACCGACGCTGAACCGGTTAAGCCACCCGACCTTCCTTTCTGTTACGCACTTGGACAATCCGCGCGATTGTAAACAAAAATAATTACAAACGTAAGGCTGCGAACAACATACAAATACACTTAACAGCTAAAAGCCAGTGGATGAATGGATACATATGTAAAAAATGCCAAGCACCTATTTTGTGTATGACAGGATTTGTCGGGATACTGAAATGAACACCGGTTCGCTTATCTTTTCACCGCTCGAGCCTGTCCACCCCTGCCCGCCACATAATAAGACTGGTTAAAAAGTGCAAACCACTGCACACCAGTGTGGGTCTTCTCCTCCAGGCCCGACACCGCTGCAGATTAAAGTGGATTCTAGTGATGTGAAGATTTCAAGTATAAGTGCGAGTTTTTCTTGGGCATTTAAGAGTTATGGGGGAAATTGCCTCTGATCCAAACGACCATTGAATGTAACGCGATGAGAGTTTGACAGGGCGGGAAATTGACACTTTATCGCAAGCTTTTTAAAAGTGAAGTATTCGATCGTGGTGGAGGGTTACCCACAAAGCAGCATGTAGCGGCCAAAAGCACAGACTGAGCAATGGTGGGTGGGTGTTTGGGGGTTTAACGTCCTTTTCCACCACATACGGGTGATATCAAAGACGGGGCAACGATGAGCAAGCCAGCACAAATATTTGGCCCCCGCCGGGATTCGAATTCACGACCCGTCCATTAGAAGTCCAACGCTCTACCATTCGGCCACCCCGACTCCCCCACACAGAGTGAGCAAGGAACCACTACGGCTCATGTACGTTCTGATCTTGAACATCGTGTGCCGTGGTATTGCTTTTTTGTGTACAGATATTCATTTTTCCCGGAGGCTACTGGTGCCTGTTAGTGGAGAACGAGTCTCTAACTCTGACTGCGAATAATGCGGTGCTGCAAGACTGCAACCATAAAACAAACAAACAAACAAACAAACAAACAAAACACACACACACACACACACACACACACACACACACACACACACACACACACACACACACACACACACACATACACACACACACACACACACACACACACACACAAAACCCCCGACCTTTAATATTAAAGAAATCAGGCGCCTGATAAATGACAAAAGACCAGACCAGCCTGAGACTTCGCTCGAGTGTCACATTCATTACGAAAAAATACGAAAATGTTTTGGTTTGGGTCGTCCGATTTCAAATTCGGTTGATGGCCGCCGTCGGGAAACGAGTGAGGATCAAGGGACGGAACTCCTGATTTCGGTCTCTGATCACGACATTGCAATTCTAGATGTTTATCCGTTAAACCCCCAAACACCCACCCACCCTAGCTGTTTATCCGTTAAACCCCCAAACCCCCACCCACCCTAGCTGTTTATCCGTTAAACCCCCAAACCCCCACCCACCCTAGCTGTTTATCCGTTAAACCCCCAAACCCCCACCCACCCTAGCTGTTTATCCGTTAAACCCCCAAACACCCACCCACCCTAGCTGTTTATCCGTTAAACCCCCAAACACCCACCCACCCTAGCTGTTTATCCGTTAAACCCCCAAAACACCCACCCACCCTAGCTGTTTATCCGTTAAACCCCCAAACACCCACCCACCCTAGCTGTTTATCAGCTTACAACCTTCTCCATGTCAACACAATTATGAAACTTTGGGTATAAGAATTATATAGCAATTTTGAGCTGAATGCCACCGCTTTTTTACACATTGATACTAGGTGAAAGTTTTTTTTCTTCTAATTATTATTTTGTTTTGGTGTTCCTCCCAGTCGTGGGTGGAATCCACGGAGGGTTCGAAAGTTGGGGCAATTTTTTATCACGCATGATGACGGATATGAGGATGATGATATGATGGTGCTTTGGAGGTCCGTGTGGTTTGTGACTGCGGGACAGGGCGCATTCCACGCTTCCTAACATGGGTGCGGTGCCGGCCGTGTAACTATCCACATTATAAGATGTGTCATACCAAGGGAAGCACTCCCAAAGTCTCAGCCGTGAAGTGTTTGAGTCTCGGCTGTCTGGCAACAGCCTCCCTTGGGCCCATGGCACACCCGCTCTTGGTTGGAGCCGATCTTGGAAGAAAAAAAAATCCCGCTTGTCTCGGCTGGAACTGAAACTCGGGTCTCCAGGTCCATGCTCCGAAGTGCTAACCACTACACTACGGGGGCCGGTCTAGTGATAGTTTTCGATGCGAAATACAGCTAAAGCGAATTTCGGCTGTTATGATTACCTCCAGCCTCCGACCCAAAGTTGGGACTGTTGATGTAGACCGAGAGAGATTTGTTTGAGGAACTAGAGAAATAAATAAAACATTTTTGATTGGTCACTAAATGGCAAGTGAATGAAAACAGTTGTAACCGACCCTACCCGGTCGATCAACCGTCGATTAATGGCCCACTAAAGAGAAACTGGGATCCATTAACTAGAAAACGCCGCTGTTCGATTTCTTTGGATCTGGTTAAGTAGTGAGGGCTTGTGCCTGAGCACTTTGGCAATAACATACAAAACTCCGTCCTTTTCTTTATTACCGACCCTCAGCGTTGAAACGCTCACATCCAAACAGTAGTCAACTTTACAGAAACCAGCTCATGTTTTGGAATAGTTGTACTCAGTTGTAGGCAGGGGATTTGGTCTAGTGGTTAAGACATCCGACTTCGGATCCTGAGCTGCCTGGTTCGAGTCCCCGGTGGGCAGGAATATGGTTGGATTTTTCCATACCATATCGAGTCAAAATCCATGTGCAGGCTCGTTTACGGTGCCTGTCTCGCCTTTGTGTACACACGCACGCACAAATATCAAGTGTGCACGCTATAAATCCCACGTTCATCTTTCGAAGAAGAGTAGGCTGTGGCCGGTGGCGTGGTAAAACAGAAATACTGTCGCACGCACCAGAGTGAATAGCAGGGCGGAGGTTTGCACATAAAGTAGCGCTTAGCGGCAGCAGGCTTTCACTGCTTCGCCCTCTAGCCCTGCGGCGCCATAAGCATCTCAGTAGAGATGGATACGCGCGCGAGGAGAAGTCTACCATACCATACCATACCATACCATACCATACCATACCATACTCGTGGGTGCGCCTGTACACTCGAGGTACTCCGTGTTAAACGTGCTAGTTCTATCTTTGCTAAGCTTTCGTTGTACAAATTGTGGGCTGCAATGATACCTATTTAGACATTGGGGAGAACAAATTGTGGGCATAGAATTCTCGCAAGGTGTCTCTTTAAACAGGAGTAGCTCCCCCCCTTTTGGATGAAGGAAACGGATCCTTGGTAACCAGTTGTGAACACGTGACCGCATTAGCACGTCGTTAAGGTCGATAACCGTGAGAAAGGAAAAGTTTGTCCTAAGCGTGGTCGACACGCATTGCAATCTTTGATGCATTGCATTGTGAATTTTCTGCGTTTTTTGTTTTTAAAAATATTTTGTTAAGGGCGTTAACAATGTGTTTTGAGAAAAAAGTAGTTATGTCGACTTTGTGACCGGTTAAAGCAGTCGACCCCAGGATTTGGAATTGAAGAAGTGTTTGAAAAAGTTCTTCCAACAGACGGTGGGTGTGGCTGGGGTTGGGGGGTGGGTTGGGGCGGGGAGGTGATGGTGGGGGAGGGAGGGGACACCCCCCCCCCCCACTAATACGTGAAGAACGACCGTCTATCTAAGAGCATTCACACATGAACAGACAAACTTCAAACTTTAAGTGCAGGAAGACTATGTGCCTTGAATAAAGAGCAACTGTCCGAACTGGATTGGACAAAGGAAAAAAAAAAAAGCCCAAGCACATAGACAAGCAAACAAACAAGCAAATAAACTAACAAACAAACAAAACCACAAAAAGACCAAAAAACCCCAGCAAAGCAACCAAAACCAACAACAACAACAAAAACAAAAACAAAAAACCCAAATAAGAACCCCAAAGTAACCCCAAAACAAAACAGTAAACAATCAAACAGAACAACAGTTAAAAACAACAAAATACCAAACAACAACAACAACCACAAAAACAAACAAAGAAAAACAGAAACAAACAGTGAAACAAAGCGAAAAAAGCGATCAACCAAACAACAACAAAACGAAACAAAATAACAACAACCAACAAAGAAAGAAAGAAAGAGAAGAAAAACAACAAACAGACAAACAAACACACAAACAAAACTGGAAACCCAACAAGCACGGCAATCCGGAAGTGGCCGGAATTTCAGGGAGACAATCGTCATTTCAGGGAGACAAACCGTGCATTGTTTTAGCGAACATTACCACCCTTCCCGTCCGACGCCATAAAAGCGGAACTGTGATGCAATACACATGCAGTTACTTGCACATGACTCTTGCGCCACGTTTCAATGACAGCAATCCCAGGACCCCCTTGTTTACAATAAAACATTCTCGTGTCGGATGCCGACGATTGTTGAGTTAATGTAAAACGTTGGTTCCACTCGGTGGATAGACAGATAATTTTTTTTATTAAATAATAATAGTATCAATGAGTATTGTATAGGCGTTTTACCCAATTTTATGAATCGGCTCAAAGCGCCGCGAACTGAACCCAACACGCACGCTCACGTGAATCAGACGCATTCTCTCACACACTGGGCATAAAAACATTACAATCACGTGGTGCGAAGGGTCAGCTCAGCTATTTAAATGTCGGAATTTAGAATTGAATTTATTTTTCAAATTTTGTGGGCTGAACATTTCCAAAGCAGAGGGGGGAGGAAAGCCGGGGTACCCGGAGAGAAACCCCCGGCCGACGATCGGACCCGAATGAACGGTGCCACATACGAGAAGGAAGCAATCTTTGCCCCGAGTGGGACTCGAACCCCTGACCTCTCGCATTGGTGACAAGTCTCTTAACACCTAGACCACCGACCGCCCCGGTTATTACAGTTTGATCAAATTTATATATTTGGTAGAATGCACACACACGCACGCACGCAAGCACGCACGCACACACAACACACACACACACACACACACCACACACACCACACACACACACACACACACACACACACACACAACTTCCAAACCTATCAATCTCCTAATGCACCCCTATGCGTTTTTTTTTTTTTTTTTGCGGCGTCACTGTCACCATCGTGTCAGTTGTTTTGAAGGCAACGGGTCCAGTGATTAGAATCTGCCCGACGCTATAGGCAGAGAGAGTCTGTAAGACAGAAAGTAACACTTCATACAGGTCCGTCTTCGTCCTATCTCTGCTCACAGACAGTGTAATGCCGGGAAAAAATCCACAACCACTTGTGTGTTTTCTACAAATTACTTTGTCATTCTTCCGGGTATAACTAAAATACTTCGCAGTGCAGAAATCGGGAACTCAAACACAGCGGAAAAGAAAATTTTTCCAAATGTTTTCTTAAAGCAGGCGTCTGCTAAACGTGTTGCGGTCAATCGCTGAGATGAGAAGGGTCGGGTCGTTTGAATTTTTGTTCGCACAGCTACCAGGCTTCAGCTTTTTGCATTTAGACCTCACGGCTGGTGTATCAACCGCGTCAGTGAGTACGCTTCTGTTGAGATCAGTGCCAGCATTTGATGGCCAGTCCACTGGGCAGGTGTCTAAGTGGTGAGATGCTGGGCACCACGAAAACAGTTCAGAATGATCGGTGAGCGTAAAAATATAAGAATTAAGCCGGTTCTTAACTGGGCACTGCGGAGCGCCACAGTGCTGTCCACAGTTGTGACACAGTTGTGATTTGGGGGGTTTCCGCCACTGTGGCGTCATCATAGCAACCTGGAATTCAAATAGCCACAACAGATGTGGTTTCCACAACAGATTCTGACTGGCTGTACTACGTCACTCGGCGCGCAAACATGGCGGACAGTGCATCTTCAATCGGTTTGTCACTGAGCACAGCTGTGTTCAGTTTTGTAGTTAGTAGACACACCTAGCGCAACGACCTGTGATGTGCACATGTGTGTTTGGCGCGCTGTGTCCAGTTAAGAAAGCAGGCTTTAGGCTCTTTGAATTTCAAGGGTATTGTGCTCTCACAAGACCAACTGTTCATAACCACATTTTTTCCTCAGTGGAGCTTTGTGATAAATAATAACAATAAATAACGTTTATTACATTCCCGGAAAACATTTCCTAGGGGGTCAATGAACTTGAACACTGCCTGACTGTATGTAACAATGCAGCCGACCGTGACTTTCACTCTAGTTTTTAAACACCGTAATCCGTAGGCCAGAGTCACCCACGTGGTTTCCCTCTCTGTCCAATCAGGTGCGCCGTTTTACAAACCAGCCAATCGCAATGCATGAAACACGAAACCTGTGCCGCTGACAGGGAGAAGGGTCGATGCTCAAGTTTGATGTGTTTGACCTTGCCAGGGTGGCTGTCAGTTTGACGAAAGCCGGACGAACTTTGATCGCACGTGCAGCCGACCTAGTTTTGGAATTTATGACTTTTTAATTACGTTTCTGGCGCGACCTCTAGACCACAGCGCCGCCAGAACGAGGCTTGCAATCCCACTGCACCTATTATCGTTCATCTGGATCCACGACCGATATCGAGTTCATGTGTCCCTTTTTTTCCGACTTGCGATTATCTGCCCATAACTTCCGGCACACAAACAAAGAAGAAAAGGGCTTTTTACAGCGAAGGTTTGAATTTACTGCCCTGCAGCCTTTATCCTGATGACTTGGGGGATTCATTGTGGTGCAGCCCTTCCCTTTGATGCGTGAGAAGTTATTCTTTATAAGCCTGCATTATGTGCGTTAGGAAAGAATTAATAAGCTGCACAGAGGCACAGAGGAAGTGGTGTTTCCCTAACGGTGGGTCCACACGCTACAAGTACAGGGTCTTAAAAATGCAAAAAAAAAAAAAAAAAAAAAAAAGCCAATAAAGAAACCCCGAAATATCGTAACTTCCTGGCGGCCCGGCCAAAGTCAAAAGATTCTCAGAAACAACACATGAAAACGCTATTGATTAACTGTGATGCAAGAACCACCACACATGATGATACAGATTGTATTCAGGTCACATAAAATGTCTGAACTTTTCCATAACCAACATGAAAAAGCGTGGCACCGGCAGCTATATCAGCCAAAAAGGGTTCTCAAATAAAAATCTTGCAGACATGAAACTCCCCGCGAGCATGCAACACGTAAGGCTGTTCCGGCCTAAGAATCTTTCGTGAGTTATGACAAGAGATGTTAAGGCAGGCATCTCCGTATGGATGTCCTTGAAGGTCAACAAAGCAACGGTCCTTCATTCAGTTACGTTTATCTGTCGAAAGAAACAGCCACAATATTCAGCGAACACTGTTATGGTTGCGTTTTCTAAGGAGGGGTGGGGTGGGTTTTCGGGAGTTTAACGTCCTGTCCACCATGTACAGGTGATATTAGCGAAGGGGCAAACGAGGAAAAGGGCCGGCACAAATATTCGGCACCCGCCGGGATTCGAACTCACGACCCGATCAGTGAAAATCCTACACTCTACCAATTTTCTAAGGAAGACTATTTTTGACTGGTTTGAAATTTCGGTGTCATCAACGGATAACTTGTCTGCATTTTTCGTTCATCGGTGGCGATGAGGACACAACTTCTGTTGTAGGAATACTGGTTTTGATGTGACCGGCGATAAGCCAAACAGGGTCTCTCCCGCATGTTGGGCACGTTACATGTAACACGTAACGAGTACAATATCTACACGTTCTGTACAGTACTGTAGCTGGGAACTGCATCCCGTATGCCGACATGTAACACGTAACGAGTACAATATCTACACGTTCTGTACAGTACTGTAGCTGGGAAACTGCATCCCGTATGCCGACATGTAACACGTAACGAGTACAATATCTACACGTTCTGTACAGTACTGTAGCTGGGAAACTGCATCCCGTATGGCCGACATGTAACACGTAACGAGTACAATATCTACACGTTCTGTACAGTACTGTAGCTGGGAAACTGCATCCCGTATGCCGACATGTAACATCGTAACGAGTACAATATCTACACGTTCTGTACAGTACTGTTAGCTGGAAACTGCATCCAGTATGCCGACATGTAACACGTAACGAGTACAATATCTACACGTTCTGTACAGTACTGTAGCTGGAACACTGCATCCCGTATGCCGACACGTAACACGTAACGAGTACAATATCTACACGTTCTGTACAGTACTGTAGCTGGGAAACTGCATCCCGTATGCCGACATGTAACACGTAACGAGTACAATATCTACACGTTCTGTACAGTACTGTAGCTGGGAAACTGCATCCCGTATGCCGACATGTAACACGTAACGAGTACAATATCTACACGTTCTGTACAGTACTGTAGCTGGGAAACTGCATCCCGTATGCCGACATGTAACACGTAACGAGTACAATATCTACACGTTCTGTACAGTACTGTAGCTGGGAAACTGCATCCCGTATGCCGACATGTAACACGTAACGAGGTACAATATCTACACGTCTGCACAGTACTGTAGCTGGGAAACTGCATCCAGTATGCCGACATGTAACACGTAACGAGTACAATATCTACACGTTCTGCACAGTACTGTAGCTGGGAAACTGCATCCAGTATGCCGACATGTAAACACGTAACGAGTACAATATCTACACGTTCTGTACAGTACTGTAGCTGGGAAATTGCATCCAGTATGCCGACATTGTAACACGTAACGAGTACAATATCTACACGTTTCTGCACAGTACTGTAGCTGGGAAACTGCATCCAGTATGCCGACATGTAACACGTAACGAGTACAATATCTACACGTTCTGTACAGTACTGTAGCCTTGGGAAACTGCATCCAGTATGCCCGACATATTAAACACGTAACGAGTACAATATCTACACGTTCTGCACAGTACTGTAGCTGGGAAACTGCATCCAGTATGCCGACATGTAACACGTAACGAGTACAATATCTACACGTTTCTGCACAGTACTGTAGCTGGGAAACTGCATCCAGTATGCCGACATGTAACACGTAACGAGTACAATATCTACACGTTCTGCACAGTACTGTAGCTGGGAAACTGCCATCCAGTATGCCGACATGTAACACGTAACGAGTACAATATCTACACGTTCTGTACAGTACTGTAGCTGGGAAACTGCATCCAGTATGCCGACATGTAACACGTAACGAGTACAATATCTACACGTTCTGTACAGTACTGTAGCTGGGAAACTACATCCAGTATGCCGACATGTAACACGTAACGAGTACAATATCTACACGTTCTGCACAGTACTGTAGCTGGGAAACTACATCCAGTATGCCGACCGCCAAAAGCTGAAATGTAGCGCTCATATAGAAAAACATGCGAATTCAAGCGTCTGTTTGACGGTAACGCGGACGGGGGAAACTTGGGGAACATTAACCAGTGCTTTCCGGTCCTTGCTGGTCTGTTTGCAATTAAACAACAAACAACAACAACAACAACAACAACAAAACTGTCCTGCCTTCTTTATATGAAACAATTTCCAGAACTAGCTGCCAAACTGATCCGTTCTACATCTTCACTTCAAACCAGTACAACAACAACAATAAAAATCCCAACACACACACACACACACACACACACACACACACACACACACACACACACAGAGACACAGAGAGAGAGAGAGAGAGAGAGACACACACACACACACACACACAGAGGTATGTACCGATTGCAACAGCGTAGTTTTGTGAAAGACATTGATGGAACCTGATCGTCAGAATCGAGAAACAGTTACCGGTCCTGGCCACCAGGGAGCAGAACGAGGCGTTAAAGACCACACCACGCGCGTGATTTCGTGAAATTTCGTTTGAAAATGGACTCACGATCGGTCCCAGTCGTCGCGGGCAGCTGACAAGCTCGCAGTTTTACCGCGTCCCCGCAGGAGACCGAGGTCCCACAGACGGTATCGGCTTGCACTCCAGGGCGTCCAATCTTGAAGTGGAATTTAGTAACCGCTCACCGCCCGCACAGCCCTGGTGAGGGCCCACGCAAGCTATTTCCAAGTGTGTGGACGATGAGGCAGAAATGGGACCTTGTCATTACGGCGTCTCGCAGGAACTGTCACTGCCTCTAGACGGCGTGATTTGAGAAGGGAAAGTTGAGAATCTGTGTCAGGTCCGATTGAGGTCGCCTAGTATCAGTGGCTACTACCGCTACAGGAATATTGCTAGGGGGTGAGTGAGTGAGTGAGTATTTTAAGGCTTAACGCCGCGTCAGCGATAAAGACTAATTCGCGGCAGCCACACGTTTGAAGGCCACTTCGTTAAAAGGTAAAAAATTGGTTTAAAACAACTAATAAATATAGGCTAAAAGTTTATACGTTAAATGAGATTCTATCAGTCTTTGGTTACTACAAGTTCAAAACGCCAAGCATGAGACGTATACATGAATAAGTAAAAACACAATGTTCAAATTTTATGAAACAAACTGACTCCCCGAAGGAAGCCAAAAATCTTGTCCGGAGGGACATTCCGGAACAAGAGCTCCATTGATTCGGCAGTGAAATATTTCTGTCGAACCTCAGTGAGGTCGGCACAAGAAATCAAAATATGTTTAATGGTATCTGACTCATCGCAACCGAAACAGAAAGGACTCTCTTCACCTTTCAGCAAGTGCGAGGGGGTATAATATGTGTGCCCAATATGGAGACGGGCCAGGACCACCTCTTCCCGACGGTTTGTTGCTAGGGAAACGTTGAACGGTTCTGTAGTAATGTTTACACCACTCGCCAATGCAAATTTTCAGTGAGTTAACCACGAGTGCTTTACGTCCGAAAATAGTAAGGAAACAGAAAGCGAAAGTGTGAGTTATGACTTTCCATAACCCACTCAGTGGTTTACGAGTTCACAAAAACACACTCCAGTTGCGTCATCAGTCAAAGACTCGCAGAAAGTGCGTCATTTCAAACGGAAGCTCGGCAGCTACGGCAACACAATGAAACATTTCGTGGTTTACTTTGTGGTAAACCACTCGAACTAATCATGTAAGCTCTATCTAGCATATCCGCTATAAGCTAGCGGGCAGAGTGTTCGACCCTCGAGCCAAGTGTCTCATCTTTCTTCCAGGGCCATCGTCTGAAACCACCTTGCACAGGAGACTTCATTATTGAAAACTATACTATCCGTCGTATACTAGGTGAAAACAAAGTGCGTTCTGCTTTTTCTTTTTGTTTAATTGGACTGATTATGTTTGAATGCTCAAGATACGCACAGTAGATGTGTTGCTGTTGTTTCTCGTGAACTTGAACTTCTGGATGGAATGCCATCTCAAGAGCGGCATGTAGTTATTCTATGCAAACAAGCGAGGCCCCATCTAAACACCCCTGACTAACATAGGCCTAAAAAATTGTCAATGAGAAGCGGTCACAAAATAACGAGTAAAATGTTCATTAGCCAACCGTCAGTCGCAAGTGACTTAATTGTTCATGGGCCAGTCAAGTTTCTTTCACCGAGTGTTCCAGCCAATGGCGTGTTCAATTCAATTCAATTCAATAATTGTTTACTGTCCTCAAGAGGAGACAATTCGGTTGCGGCGTAAAAACAGACAACATCCACATACACAATATAACATGTCCCAATAGTTAAATGTGTAATATCACAACAATAGCACGCACACACACGCACGCCCACACCCAAACGCACACATACACACACTTCCTAATTACCATGCTTTCATTAAATACGCCACTATTAAGACGGGTCTACAACCCTTCAGTGTAAAAGTAATTTATGGTACAATAACTGTGGCGTGTGTTTGTCAGGCGGCTGGGGTGTGGATGTCTTTGTCCGTAAACAACTATGAACACTTCCGTCTGGCTGCCGATTCCGTGACACACCATCAAATGTGTCACGGACAGTTGACGGCAAATGGAGCCTAAAGCCATCGACAGATTATGCTTTTCCGCTGAGTACTCCTCGTACGATAAAATGATTGGTAATTCTTTTCCGGTGATTTATCTTGACAGACGGATTACTGTGACCACACGCAAAGCTGGAACATGCCGCGGTGTCAGTCAAACACCGCATCCCGACGACTGCAATACAGATGGGTTTAGTTCCATGTCCTGATCCAATGTCAGGTCCACGTTTGTGCGACCAATGAAATCACGACCAATGAAATCACGACCAATGAAATCACGGGACTACATTGGAAATAATGATGCAAAGATCAAGCTGCAAACTGAAGACTTTGATGTCGTCTTCTGTTTTGTGGGCCTTGATCATAATTCGGGGCAAAGTTTTATAATCAATAAAATCACGTTAATGAAATAACTTGATGAAGAATATGTGTATTCCTGAAAAAAAACAACAACTTAAGACGGGAAATTGGAAGTCACGTGTGGGTATCTGTGGGTGTCCTACTTTTGTAACTATTACTGAGTTCATGAGTTCGTATCCCGGCTGGGGCCAAATATTTGTGCTGGTTTTTTCATCGTAGTACAGCTCTTAATGCGAGACAATGTTGCTGACACTTTACGGGAGCTGTCGAACATTTAAATTCTGCGACTATTGTTACACTAATGGAGTGCTCAGTGTGGTCGCCGCGCCATCGAGTACGCTTCTGTTGGCTCAGTGCCAGCATTACAGACGCTATTACTGTCCAGGTGTGCAAGTGGTGTGATGATAGATACCACGATAACAGCTCAGACCGATCTGTGAACATACAAAATGGTAGCATCAGCCCCTTTGAGTTCGTGAGTTCGAATCCTGGCTGGGGCCAAATATTTGTGCTGGCTTTTTCATCGTTGCCCCGTCTTTGATATCACCCGTATGTGGTTGAAAAGGGTTAAACCCCCAAACACCCACCCACCCCCTTGGTAAGAAAGTAATGGGACATTTTGAAAAAAAGAAAAAGATTTGGCCTACGGCCGATGTCCCACGCAGAAATGAAGCGCTGCAGTTATTTTGTTTTTTTTTCAGTATACAAATTACACACATAAAACTATCTTTATTCTGATGTATGGGACGGTCATACAGCTCTGGCGACAGCTTGCGTCAACATTGCACCACTGCTGTGACAAACGAAACAAACCTTCCAACTCAAGCAGCCTCAGTCTGTGTGGAAAACGTATAGAAAAACAAACGTGAGGTCTATTTTGGTCAACCAGACTGGTTATTTTCATCGAGGAAGCGTTGTTTTGGGTCTATTCTTGTGCTATGTAAAGCCTCAGTTCGTAGTGATGGTTGTAAGACACAGCCTACTCACGACGTAAGCATGTAAACAAACAACCTGCAGACTTGGGATGTGTCCCGAGAGTCGCTGACGAGTTCGTCTCAAACTTGTTCAACTTTAGCTTGTCTCTGTTGCGTCGCGCGTCTTCCGCGATCAAGTTTACTCTCTCGTTAAAACGCTCCAGGCTAAAAATAGCCAAACGCTTCGTCACACCTGCCAGCCTTGAGTTTTTATCACGACACTTCGTTGCCGTCGGCTGATTTGGTGGAGAAGATACTAGGGTCGTGGAAACTTGTGGGAACGAACTCCAGAGTGGAGGTGAAGTTTAAGTGGGTTCAGGAAAGTGGCGGGTCACCTTACCCCAACCCGTTTCAATTTTCCAATAAGCAATTTGTGTAGGAGTTTGTTTTTGTCTCGTCGGTGTGTAAGAAATATGAAGCACACTTGTTTTGCTTTACAAGAAAAAGGAGGATGACGTATGTTGACTGGTTGTTTGAGGGTGTATCGCCTTTTCCCACAACACACGGGTGATATCGAAGACGGGGCAACGAAGAAAAAGTCACCCAAAATATTTTAGCCCCAGCCGGGATTCGAACTCACGACCAGAGCATTGTCAAACACATTCTTCTTTGGAAATGTTCAGCCCACAAAATTAAAAAAAATTAAATGCAACTCTAAAATTCTGAAACTTAAATTGCAACACGTGTTTGTAATGTGTTCATGTTCAGTTTGTGAGAGAATGCGTGTGATTCACGTGAGAGTACGTGTTGGGTTTAGCTCGCTGCGATTTGAGCCAAATATTTGGGATAAAGCGCCTGTATTAATGCGCTTATTACTATCAGCTTTCGGCTATCCCGGCTCCTCGGATACGAGTGAGAAAGATAAGTCGGAAATATGCGCCAACACGTCAGAGACAGGAAGTCTAGCAAGTGTTACTCAATTCTACTACCACTACGACAACTACTACTGCAAGTCCTACGTCCATCTTTCAAAGAAGAGTAAGCTGTGACCGGTAACACGGAAAGCAAATACACCTCTCACACACCAGAGCAAACAGCAGGGTGGAAGTCCCCAAATCAAGTAGGATTTAGCTGCAACAGTCTACCACCTCTTCATCCTCAGCCCTGCGGCGCCTCGCTGGATTCAAAGGAGACGGATATGAAAAGAAGCCTACCAGTACCACGCGAGGCCACACCATACCATACTTTGATATTTAGACAGTGATTTTCAGTTGAGCTCATAACGATGAGTACCGACCGGCCTTGCTCGCTCGTGGCCGAGCCATCCCTGGAGAGGAGAACTTTCACAAGAGCAGCCAATTTGTCGTCGTATGCTGGTTTATATAACTGTCTGTTGTATTGATTCTCCTCTTCTACCATTCTTTGACAGGGAATCGAAATTGCATTGTCCTGTCTGCGAAGTTTTTTTCCCCCTTGCTTTTGTGAAACTGGTGCGTTTGAGAACATTTTTTTTTTAAAGTCGATTCTGGAAGCTAAGTATTTACTTGGTTTGGTGCAACTGGTGTGTTTGAGAACAATTTTGTTAAAAGTCGATTCTGGCAGCTAAGTATTTACTTTTTTGTGCAACTGGTGTGTTTGGGATCAATTTCATAAGCTGATTCTGGCAGCTAAGTATTTAGTTGTTTTGGTGCAACTGGTGTGTTTGGGATCAATTTTATAAGCTGATTCTGGCAGCTAAGTATTTACTTGTTGTGGTGCAACTGGTGTGTTCGGGGTCAATTTTATAATTTGATTCTGGCAGCTAAGTATTTACTTGTTGTGGTGCAACTGGTGTGTTTGGGATCAATTTTATAAGTTGATTCTGGCAGCTAAGTATTTACTTATTTTGGTGCAACTGGTGTGTTTGGGATCAATTTTATAAGTTGATTCTGGCAGCTAAGTATTTGCTTTTTTGTGCAACTGGTGTGTTTGGGATCAATTTCATAAGCTGATTCTGGCAGCTAAGTATTTACCTGTTTTGGTGCAACTGGTGTGTTTGGGGTCAATTTTATAAGTTGATTCTGGCAGCTAAGTATTTACTTATTTTGGTGCAACTGGTGTGTTTGGGATCAATTTTATAAGTTGATTCTGGCAGCTAAGTATTTGCTTTTTTGTGCAACTGGTGTGTTTGGGATCAATTTCATAAGCTGATTCTGGCAGCTAAGTATTTACTTGTTTTGGTGCAACAGGTGTGTTTGGGATCAATATAAGTTGATTCTGGCAGCTGCCTTTACGAACCTATCCTTCCAATAACCCAATTTCATAAATCGGATCAAAGCGCCGCGAACTGAACCCAGCACGCACGCTCACGTGAATCACACAATTCTTTCTCACACTGGACATAAACATATTACAATCACGTGGTGCGAAGGGTCAGCTCAGCTACTGAAGTTTCGGAATTTAGAATTGCATTTATTTTTCAAATTTTGTGGGCTGAACATTTCCAAAACAGAGGGGGAGGAAGCCGGAGTGCCCGGAGAGAACCCCCGACGATCGACCCGAATGATCGGTGCCACATACGAGAAGGAAAAATTCTTTGCCCCGAGTGGGACTCGAACCCCTGACCTCTCGCATCGGTGACAAGCCTCTTAACCATTAGACCACCGACCGCCTCGTCATCGCGAAAACACCTACACGTTCACAAAATGACGAGTACATTTGGTTCAAAACTTTCACACTTTTTAAGAACCCACTCTCCTACAATTTTGTATGCAAAAGCAACTTCTTTGCCTGTGGCCTTAATCTCCAGTGGCCGGCAGAGGGTAACTCGAGGCCCCGTTTCACCCCTAACTAATAATTTGACGGCATTACGGAAACTGTAACAGCCAGCTCAACTCGATATTTGGGGTCGCCGTTAATCAAATGGTGTTCTACAAATCCGTTAAAAACCCCTTCTCTTCAACTGTAACAGTCTTTGCAAATCTCACTATTTTCTTGGATCTCCCCTCGTAAGGTGGCGACGCCTTTCCTCTGGGGGTAGCAGCCCGAGTTCCCCTAAAAGGAAAATACAGTAGAAAAAGGCCTTTTCCAGTGGCCCTGGTGCTGGACAGAAGACGTTAAACCCCTAAACATCCACACCGCCCTCGCTTTTCCCAGGCATAGTTTGCCTTAAAAGGCGAGAATGTGAGGCCTTTTTATTTTGGGCTGCTTGTAGACAGCAGGAATCTTGTACATCTGACAGGAAAATTCGTGGGCGTACTTTACATCAATGCTTTTTTGCCTTTTGGAAAATACCCCCCCCCCCCCACACACACACCCTCCATTTCATTTTTCTTTCGGTTTTTTCCCCCCAAGCTTACACATCACTTGCAGGCATGCGTTATTTCCGGAACCGGAAATCAGCCAATTCGCCGGTCCTGCTACTCCATCTGCGGACCTGTTTCCGGTTATTGGCCGCGCGACGCCTGATGGGACTGACGTGTTGCTGGTGTTTGTCCCACATCAGATTCATCTGCCCCACCCAAAAACTGCCAAGTCCTCTTCAACACAGGAGAGGGGAAAAAAAAAGAAAAAGTAAAAGCAAGGCTCACTGTCTGGATAGGCGCGTCCATTTTGACTGTTCGTCGGACGCCAAAAACCGCCAGAGGGCGTCTGGGTTTTGATCAATGAGCCCTGCACGATAAAGCAATCCCGTGTATTTCCCCACGCTGCACTAAAGTGCTGCCTCCATAATAGCCGGGGGAGAAGCCACTGTGAATTATTTGTTGACTTCTCTAACTATCGTTAACATGATGGGCGGTAAACTGCAGCTTGCCCGCGACACGAGTGTCATGGAGGATTGGTCTTTTGTGGTCACGTGGTCTGCCAATGGCTGATGACATCTGCCGACGCGACGGAGTGACGTAATATGAAATGTTTGTTTGACAAGGGTGTAATTTTGTAAACCTGGTGAACTGTTACGGTTTCGGTTCACGGCTTTTCAACTGGCTATGGCTGAATAGAAAGCTCATCCGAACTTCGTTGCAACGAACGATGCAGAGACCTGGGTCCTGATTTCGTAGGGATTCACAGAAGTTTCTTTCTTTCTTTCTTCCTTTTGCTTTCACTTTCTTTCCTTCTTTTTTGAGACAATGACAATGACAGTGACAATGACACTTTATTTTCCAAGGATAGAAGATTAGGTGCGCAGACCTGTCTTACACCTTTTCCTTGCTATGCTAAACACACACACACACACACACACACACACACACACACACACACACACACACACACACACACACACACACACGGTTGCTAAACGAGAGAGAGAGAGAGAGAGAGAGAGAGAGAGAGAGAATGACAATGACAATGATCCTTTATTTATCAACGGTAAAGCTATTGGCACAGTTACCATTTTCAAACTTGCCGTTGCTACTGTACATTACAAAAGAGAGAAAGAAAGAAGAAGAAGAAGAAAAAAATGAAGCAACAAACAAACAGTCAAGGACAATCAAGAAGCAAACAACTAAATATAAGCCAAAAAGTGAAAAAAAAAATAAAAGAGAGAGAGAGAGAGAGATTATTAAGTCTATATAAAAGAATACTTGGTTCATGCGCGACAGGTCATTTAAAACAGATTACACCTTAAATAGTAAATGAGAGAGAGAGAGAGAGAGAGAGAGAGAGAGAGAGAGAGAGAGAGCATCAGATAAGTTGACACAGAGAAAAGGTGACGAGTGGAAAAGCCTCGAAAGACCTTTGGCAGAGGAATACCATCGTCACCTGAAAAAAAAGGCCTAAATGCCCACCAAATCCACGATGCTTAGACAGTTTTACCAGACGACGGTAGAACAGTGACGTAAAGTTCCGAGTGTCA
Organism: Batillaria attramentaria; assembly: GCA_018292915.2. Classification (NCBI taxonomy): domain Eukaryota; kingdom Metazoa; phylum Mollusca; class Gastropoda; family Batillariidae; genus Batillaria; species Batillaria attramentaria. The sequence goes on from JACVVK020000085.1 coordinate 191,311, forward strand.
CCGCGGTATCTGCGCATGCCCAGACGTCTTCTGTCCTCACCCCCCCCCCCCCCCCCCTCCCCCTCCTCCTCCACCCCCAAATGCCCTTTCTATCCACGCCCCAGACCTTCATGTCCACTGCACCAGTGGTAAAGCCACTGAGCACGCGGCCCGTGAAACGTTGGCAGTTAATTATCTGAAGAAGACGCATTCGGAAACCGTGAGACGCAAAACAAGGATTAGCAGTGAGAGCTTCACCGACACCAAAGCCTGATGCTCATCCTGGCTGGTGAGAAGGCCCAGCTTCACGAGGCTACCGAGTGCAAATCAGAGAACGTTCTCTAGCGCAGTCACTTCAGAGAAACTGCATTACGGTCTCTAAATCACGATTTAAGAATTGTTTTCGCCGAAACTGAGACCTTGACTGCCCTGTTAAGACCGCCCGCTGTGTTTTAACACTGACGCGTGTCGATCTCGGGGAAAATTCAGAAGTGGGTTATTAGCAGAGGGGGAAAATGGTAATGTTTCCGTGATATTAGGGATGTCTGAAATCCGACACTTAATGAAGCATGAGGGAAATGTCGTTATTCGATTTATAGCCTTTGATAGATGGGAAACTGGGGGAACACGGCGTGCACTGCGGTCTGGGAGATGTGCTGGCATTTCGCTGGCCTGAGCGACGTATGGAAAAGAGATGGCGTTGAAAGCATTATTGCAACGTTTATCACATGGCAAGGAGGATATGTTAGGGTATCTGTGTGCGGTTTTGGTGGTTCCTGACAGCTGTTATGGGGCCACTTCCAGGAAATGATTGTCAGGTTTTTGTGAATGGGTGATGTTGACGCCAAAGGTGCCGTATATACAGTTTACCCACTCGCACACGAAGTGCTGAAATAGCTGATGTGGTAGAGAGTTGGATTGTCGTTTTAATACTCGTCTCGTGAGTTCGATTCCTGCTGCAAATAGCCAAAGCCTAAAAATGGGCTGTTGTTTAACTCGATACGCCCTCTGTGCCACAACCTTTGCGGGATGGAAAGGAACGTTTTCACCAAACCAACCAACCAGCTGCCCTCTCCCTCTCCCCCCCTCTCTCTCTGTCCCTGTGTAGTGTGGCAACGGCAAGTTGCACAAGGGCTATTGTGCCTATAACTTCTACCGTGGTCAAATACAAGAACTGTCATCGTCGTTGTCGTTGTCTCTCTCTCTGTCTCTTTTACAAACACACCCCACCCACCCACACACACACACACACACACACACACACACACACACACACACACACACACACACACACACACACACACACACACACACTCTCTCTCTCTCTCTCTCACTCTCTCTCTCTAATCGATTTTTCTCTACCTCAAAACCTACAAGCAGTGTTGGCGGATTTATATCTAAATATACATTATTCTGTTAACCATGTCGACATGACATGAAACAACTCTTTCCAGAATCTGATTCCGGATACAAAACAAGAAATACAAACGCGTTAAAGAAATGTACAGGAAATGTCTTCTGTTGACGGGCCTCAATGCAATCCATCCAAAATTCAGAAGACGCTAAAACAAAGTCAACATCCCCTACCTTGTCATCTTCAGGTTAATATAGCTTTAGCTCACCGCCGTTGACGTCTATTGAAGGCTGGTTTCTAGTCTCGCTTGAATGATTTCATTTTACGCTTCCTGGTTTGATTGCAGACAGCGCTATTTGGTGAGAGGCCGCGTCTCGCCAGGGCAGGCCTCCAACCGGAAAATCTCCGGTACAGGTTTTTGTTTAACCGGGGCAAATTGACAAGATGCCGTCAGTTTCTTTTTTATTTGTATTTTTTTTAACCATTATCGGGAGGATGAAATGTGGACGACGCCTAAAAAGGCAATCAATGCTGACAGGGCAGAGGGGGCGTCGGGGATTCTGTGTGTGTGTGTGTGTGTGTGTGTGTGTGTGTGTGTGTGTGTGTGTGTGTGTGTGTGTGCGCGCGCTCAAGAGAAAGCTTTCTCCAGTCTTGTCATTGCCACTATATTTATCACACACACCCACCCACCCACCCACCCACCCACACGCACGCACGCACGCACGCACACACGCACGCACGCACAATAGGCATTGTTAACATTGTCTCTTTATACAATAAGCGGCGGAAATACAATCCAAGGGAAAAAGAGTAGAAAATGTCAGATTTAAGAGATAATGAGAGGGAAGAAATGTGAATCAGATTTCTGGCCATGGGCTATCATCCAAATGATCGGAACGGAGCAAGAACGAGGTCGGCAAAAGAGAGAGAGAGAGAGAGAGAGAGAGAGAGAGAGAGAGAGAGAGAGAGAGAGAGAGAGAGAGAGAGAGAGGAAACGAAACGAAAGTTTATTTTGCAACATTAAAAAACATTGGTCAGAAAGCGTCCAATTTTTATTCTTACCGTTTCTAAATCTTCTCTGCAATGAGAGAGAGAGAGAGAGAGAGAGAGAGAGAGAGAGAGAGACTTTGACTTTGATGCTTTATTTAACAACGGTATAAGATGTTGGTTACAATAACCATTTTTCAAACTTGCCGAGAGAGAGAGAGAGAGAGAGAGAGAGAGAGAGAGAGAGAGAGAGAGAGAGAGAGAGAGAGGAAACAGCAACAACAAAAACAAAAAGAAAACCCACACAGTGCGCATATTACGAACGCCCAGATCCGTGCATGTGACGTACAACGGAATAAATGACTGTCATACAATACTACACGTGATACTGGGTTTTTTTTTCCCGCACTGTATAAGAAGACTGGTTTTGCCCAAGCGGTGTTTGTAATGTCACTGTAATTGTGAAGATCAACCAGCCGCGTGCCGGCGCCACTTCCGGAAAGCGCCCCGCTGCGGGATGCGAGTGACTGGCATGGACGATAACTCTGATTACGTTTCCCTGTCTCGGTGGTAACGCTTTGCTGTACAGCTGGGACACACACACACACACACACACACACACACACACACACACACACACACACACACACACACACACACACACACACACACCGAACACCAAACACATAATCATAACTTGACGTCGTTGAAGCCTAGTAAACATTGAAATAGCTCGTTAGAGAGAGAGAGAAGATTTTGGGCAAAAGGCCAGTTTGCAACCTTGCCGTTGCTAGACTACAGTACGAGAGTAAAAGTAAGATTAGGATTATATACATTACAGACATTTAAAACTGAAATACAAGAAGGCGGAGAATAAGCATACTATCTAAAATAGATGGCAAAGATAACCAGGAAAACAGAAACGATTAAAGTTAATGCAAACTAACATGATTATGTAAATATGTACATGTTGGGTGTTAATAAATGACTACGGTAATAATAATTGGTGAAGACTGGTTTCTAAGTGCGTGTGGACTAAATGGGCATAAACTGGCTTTCCAGCTCTACTGAACTGAACGAAGAAAGTTAAAAAGGCCGTTTCTTAAAGGTATAAAGTGAAGGGGATGATCTCACATGGAGAGGCAGAGAATTCCAAAGATCGGGACCGGAGAAGGACAGACTGGATTTGTACTTGTCAGTCCTGGGGCGAGAGAGAGAGAGAGAGAGAGAGAGAGAGAGAGAGAGAGAGAGAGAGAGGGTAGGTGGGTGGGCGTTTGGGGGTTTAACGTCCTTTTCCACCACATAGGGTGATATCAAAGACGGGGCAACGATGAAAACGCCAGCACAAATATTTGGCCCCAGCCGGGATCGACCTCACGACCCGAGCATTAGAAGTCCAACGCTCTACCATTCGACCACCCCGGCTCCCCGAGAGAGAAAGAGAGAGAGAGAGAGAGAGAGAGAGAGAGAGAGAGAGAGAGAGAGAGAGAGAGAGAGAGGGTGGGTGGGTGGGCGTTTGGGGGTTTAACGTCCTTTTCCACCACATAGGGTGATATCAAAGACGGGGCAACGATGAAAACGCCAGCACAAATATTTGGCCCCAGCCGGGATCGACCTCACGACCCGAGCATTAGAAGTCCAACGCTCTACCATTCGACCACCCCGGCTCCCCGAGAGAGAAAGAGAGAGAGAGAGAGAGAGAGAGAGAGAGAGAGAGAGAGAGAGAGAGAGAGAGAGAGTGGGTGGGCGGGCGTTTGGGGGTTTAACGTCCTTTTCCACCACATAGGGTGATATCAAAGACGGGGCAACGATGAAAAAGCCAGCACAAATATTTGGCCCCAGCCGGGATCGAACTCACGACCCGAGCATTAGAAGTCCAACGCTCTACCATTTGACCACCCCGGCTCCCCGAGAGAGAGAGAGAGAGAGAGAGAGAGAGAGAGAGAGAGAGAGAGAGAGAGAGAGAGAGAGGCTTTTGCTTCCGCATCACTTCCTTCATCCGTTATCAGTGTATGTCTGAAAGAGGTCCATTTCACACGTAAAGAAAACAACATTAATTTACACATTGAACGACACATCTTTAAAGTTACAGAGGCTTCTGCACGCTATCATTGTTTCGTTAAACCCCCGGCCGGCACACTTAATAGCCTGGGACACCCAGTCAGGACAATTCTTTGTTTCATCTCTCCCTCCATTTCACGAAAGCAATTTTTAGGCTGTGTCTACACCGCATCAAAGAGACTTGCGAGCCGAATCATCACGGCCCGTTTCATATTTTGTTCATCTGTTTCCAAAGCACAAACTATGACATTTGTCTTTCACGGCTGTGTGTGTTTAGATGACACTTTGTTGCGTGGAGAACCGCACAGAGCTGCAGAAAGAGCTGTTTGAATAGTCCCGCACTGAAGCCAGTCCCGCAGCGAATACGGCAAAAAGAAACATCGGGGGAACGTGATAAAAGGTTGTAAATTAAGTTTGCGGGTTTTTTTGTGCGTGGCGGTGGCGGTCGCGAAACAATGCTAGATTTAATGGCAAGTTGACAGGCGTGGAGAGGGAGAGAGGGAGAGAGACGTCTGGAAAAGGTTTAGGGATGGGCATCCATTTCGCACCTTTCAGTTGGGGTTTTCCTTCAAGTAAGTTTGCCCGAAACAGATCTGCACGTTGTCTCCCTTTGACAGCCTCGCCTTCCAGTGGAACTCTCTCGCACCACCTAGTGGCCTTTGCTAGAGCCCACTATATCGCACCACTTGGTGACTGTTGCTAAAGCCCACCATACCGCACCACCTGGTCACTGTTGCTAAAGGCCACCATACCGCGCCACCTGGTCACTGTTGTCAGAGCCCACTACACCGTACCACCTGGTCACTGTTGCTAAAGCCCACTACACCGCACAACCTGGTCACTGTTGCTAAAGCCCACCATACCGCACTACCTAGACACTGTTGCTACAGCCCACCATACCGCACCACCTAGTCACTGTTGCTACAGCCCACCATACCGCACCACCTGGTCACTGTTGCTATAGCCCACTACACCGCACCACCTCGTCACTGTTGCTAAAGCCCACCATACCGCACCACCTAGTGACTGTTGCTATAGCCCACCATACCCGCACAACCTGGTCACTGTTGCTAAAGCCCACCATACCGCACCACCTAGTGACTGTTGCTATAGCCCACCATACCGCACCACCTGGTCACTATTGCTATAGCCCGCCATACCCGCACAACCTGGTCACTGTTGCTAGAGCCCACTGTACCGCACCACCTGGTCACTGTTGCCAGAGCCCACTGTACCGCACCACCTGGTCACTGTTGCCAGAGCCCACTGTACCGCACCACCTGGTCACTGTTGCCAGAGCCCACTGTACCGCACCACCTAGTCACTGTTGCTAGAACACCACTATACTGTCACCAGTACAAACTTGAAAATATCGCTTATCGGTTCTTCGACTGTTCTCGCCGTCCTGATCTGTCGGGCACGCTTTGCTCTTAACAACCATCACGTACTCTGCGCCCGCCGCCGTCAACGTAACAACTCTTCAAAATTATTCTCAAGCGAAATATGAAAACTGTCGGTGAACTTTCTTTCAGTTTCGTAGCCGGAAGTGTGTTATTTGGAGCTCGCTACCAGTCAGTCTCCGTGGTCTATACTACAGTCACTGTCCCAGTTCAAATCAAACCCGAAAACCAACATTTTCTGCCAAGCCTTCAATAGTTTCCTTCAGCGTGAGCTGTGGGGTCGTTTGTTGTGTGTGTGTGTGTGTGTGTGTGTGTGTGTGTGTGTGAGAGAGAGAGAGAGAGAGAGAGGTTCAGCTCTATGCTGTATCCCTCCCCCCCCCCCCCCCATTTCTCACAGATAATCACCATCAGTCCGGGAGAAGCGCTGTCTGTATGCCGCCGTCTGCCCCTCCCCCGGGCGCACTTTCCCATCGGCCCGTCCCCTCACCGACGCTACATTTCATTGAGAAAATTTCGCTTCTGGGACCTCGACCATCTGACCCGAAGTGAAAGGGAGAACTCTATTCGTCATACGTGCAGCCTCCTAGGGCGCTTACATCGGCCAGGTTTTCATCTGGTCCAATCACTGCTGCTCTATCACAGGCCTGAACTTCCGAAGATTCCCGAGGGAGTGCTCGGAGATGATCGGGCGCCGATTTGTGACGTCGGCCCAGCTCGGGGGACTGTTTTGGGCAGATGAAGGATTGACTGAGAACGGTGTGGTACGCGACGAATTAATGCAGCAGGAAAGTGATCTTTGTAATATTGACGGCATTTCGGTCATCGGAGGTCCGGCATAAACTCTCTGACTACTTACATTACGCGTCTGCATGCAGTCGTATATCCTGTTTCATTACTGACCTTGACCTCTGGTTGTTGTCGGGATTATTTGCTTGGGTTGCCTGATCACGTGTACATCGGCAGTCCTCTTGTTAAGCCTCGTCGTGTTGATAATCAGTTCATGCAGCACACCCAAGCCTTGGTGTAGGCACCGACGTAATGTGAAGAGCTGAGACATCACTGATATACGAGTAGTTAGCGTGTGTTTGTTTTGTGCTATGACCCCCAAGGGGTGGTGATGGTGTGTCACAGTGTGTGTGTGTGTGTGTGTGGGGGGGGGGGGGGGGGCTGGTGAACGGAAAGGGGGTGGGGCTGTTGTCTGCTTATTTTCTATGTTTAATAATAATAATAATAATAATAATACATCATACTTATAAGGCGCACGTCTCTGAAGGACAGACTCAGAGCGCACAAACCCACACACACACACACACACACACACACACACACACACCACAGACACACGCACGCACACCCACACACACCACACACACCCACACCCACCCACACGCACGCACACACACCCACATACACACCCACACACACCACACACACACACACACACACACACACACATGAACATGGACAGAGTTTCCCAGTTATCAATGGAAAGCCTGACGGAACAGGCTAAATATGTTTGGCTAAATATGTCTTCTAGTCCTTCCCCCTGGACGTTCTGGACATTCTGCCACTCAGTGTTTTCGAATTCATATACTCACTTGAAGCTGAGGTCCATTTTTCCCTCAGATGGTCATCACTTAGTCTAGTCATGTCAGGTTTTGGGTCGTTCATGCCCTGACTAACTGTAATACTGGTCTTACTTGCTGGTAATACATTACTATGCATCACGTGTGTGTGTGTGTGTGTGTGTGTGTGTGTGTGTGTGTGTGTGTGTGTGTGTGTGTGTTCAATTTTCGTTCGCATTTTGGCCATCGTCTGTCGTTCAAAGTTTGGCCTGGAAACGACTATTCGACGATTCATCTGATCTGACAAGCTGGTCGAGTTTTTAGTGTCGAACACTTAATTCAAGTTTGTAAGTGGAAACATAAAGGATTGCCGTAAGAATATATGTAAGGACACGTAAGACTTGTCTTAATTTTCTTTTCCTGTTTCTCTGTTTCAGAGCTACCTCGCTCTTCCACGAATGGGACGATCGGTAAGTTTTTTCGTGTTGTGCACTCGTCGCTTTACGTTGCCACTCAAGTAATAGACGTCACCATTGATATGACACACGTCATTACCGAAATAATATGCGTCACTATTGAACTAATATACGTCACCATTGAAATGATATACGCCAGCATTGAAAAGATATACGTCACCACCCACATAATACGCGTCACCATTGAAATGATATACGTCACTATTGGAATAAAATGAAACCTAAATATCGAATAATTACAAAGTTCGTTGTATTTTTGATATGTCGTCACTTTGAGATTTCAAAATGCTTTTCTACTAGTACTTCTGCTCGATGAAAATCCAGTTCTTCCCATCAACAACTCACTCATCCAGGAGTGAATTCGCGACTCTCTCTCTCTCTCTCCCCTCCCCATTTTACCCCCAAAGCGCCAAGGCTCAGACGTCAATTATTTAATAGTCTCTGACCAGTTCGGCAAACTGTGCGTTTGAATAATTAACAAGGACTTATATAAGTAATGCTGCTTCCTGTCTGTGGAAACCAGTGCTTCATCAGGTCATTGCTTCTGTCTGTTGCTAAAATTACCATGCAGACAAGTATGGGGTGAGTGGTGGTCTAATAGGTAGCGCGTCGGATTTAGCCGCTGCGTTACTGAACGGCCGTCACCAATGTCATGGCGATGACGCGATGAGTTCGATCCCAGGTCGAGCTTGTGATATGTGATACTGGTTTTTCCTGGCTACCGGGCTGCTCATCGGGGGTTTCTCTCCGGGTAATCCGGCTTTCCTCCCCCAGCAAAATTGTAAAAAAATATAGGTTTGGTATTGGGTGGCGCTGCGCCGCGGCGACGCACTCCCCCCGGGGGAAACAGCCCGAATTTCCCGAAAGGGATACTAAAGCAGTAAAAAAAAAATAAAAAAATGACAAGTCCACCTGTTTCTCTGACTCCCTTGCTGGGAACCGGAATAGTTCAGCGGAAAAGAGTTGGACTGGCAATTCTCGGGTCGTGAGTTCGATTCCCGTCTGTGACCAAATCCACGTGCTGACCTGTTCCCGTTACCCCTCTTTGAAATCAACCATCTGTGGTGGAAAAAGGACGTTAAGCCCTCAGACACCCACTCCACCCTGTGACTCGCTTGCGTTCCCGCCTCAGACAAGGTTGGCCTGTCGAAAGGGTGCAAGTTGGACAGAAAAGCAATATTTCAAGGGAGAAATTTAACAATGCTAAGCTGGTAGTTTGCTTTCAATATTGTTTTACAGGGAACGCTGAAAACATTGTTTGAGTACATAGTTCTAGCCAATGGTTTACGGAAAACTTTGTTTGTGAACAGCTGTGTAGACAATTTACCCACAGCCCTGTTGACAATTTCCTCACAGCTCTGTAGACAATTTCCCCAAGGCTCTGTAGACCATTCTCCACAACTCTCTAGACAACTACCCCTACAGCTCTCTAGACAACACCCCCACAGCTCTCTAGACAACTTCCCCTACAGCTCTCTAGACAACTTCCCCTACAGCTCTCTAGACAACTTCCCCTACAGCTCTCTAGACAACACCCCCACAGCTCTCTAGATAACTTTCCCACAGCGGTCTAGACAACTTCCCCACGGCTCTCTAGACAATTTCCCCACAGCTCTCTAGGAAATTTTCCCACAGTTCTGTTGACAGTTTCCCCACAGCTCTGTAGACAATTCTCCACAGCTCTCTAGACAACATCCCCACAGCTCTCTAGACAACATCCCCACAGCTCTCTAGACAACATCCCCACAGCTCGCTAGATAATTCCCCAAAGCTCTCTAGGAAATTTTCCCACAGTTCTGTTGACAGTTTCCCCACAGCTCTCTAGACAACATCCCCACAGCTCGCTAGATAATTCCCCAAAGCTCTCTAGGAAATTTTCCCACAGTTCTGTTGACAGTTTCCCCACAGCTCTGTAGACAATTCTCCACAGCTCTCTAGACAACATCCCCACAGCTCTCTAGACAACTTCCCCACAGCTCTCTAGACAACTTCCCCACAACTCTCTAGACAACATCCCCACAGCTCTCTAGACAACATCCCACAGCTCTCTAGACAACTTCCCCACACCTCTCTAGACAACTTCCCCACAGCTCTCTAGACAACATCCCCACAGCTCTCTGGACAATTTCCCCACACCCCATCCAGACCTCTCCGTTCCTCCTCCTCTCAGTTCCTCCCCTCACCCTAACCCTTGCCATTCCAAGCTACGCTGACAAAACCAAGAAGAAGCGTTGTGTTGCAAGATCTTTCAGAAATGCCACCCACACTTCGTGGAACTCTTTGGGTGAAAACTCTTCAGAGAACTCCATGCAGCCACTCCTTCAGAAGAGCCTTGAAAACTCTCTTCTACAGCAGCTGACTGACAGTGCCGAACACAGCAAGCAGTTTTTCCTCCCTGTTGTTGTTTCTAAGCGCGAAGAGCATCAGCTGTTTTACGGAGTGGGTGGGTGGGTGGGTGGGTGGGTGTTTAAGGGTTTAACGTCCTTTTTCCACCACGCATGGGTGATTATCAAAGACGGGGCAACGAGAAAAAAAAATTAAAAAAAAGGTTAGCACAAGTATTTGGCACCCAGCAGGGAATCGAGCTCAGGACCTGAACATCGAAAGTCCAACGCTCTACGGCTCTGCTGTCCCGGATGCCCGTTATGGAGTACTGCTGTGAGATATTAAACTTGAAAGGACATTGGATTGGACTGGAACCCTCCACCCCACCCCCCACCCCCCTGCTGTAGACACGGACGCCGATGCTGTAGGACATGTAACACGTGATGCACTTTAAACTCCCTTTGGCGTTCCCCTTATTATAATTCAGAATTCAGTTTTTACATTTCAGTCTATGAAAGAGTCGAAGAATCCATCCCATTTCATGCTTTTGTCGTGACCTCATCAAAGAGGTGGTGTCAAGACCATGACAGATAGCCACAGTCCATTGGCTGCTTCTGTTCTGGCTTTCTTTTCTTCAGACTGTGTGAGCAGTTATAGCGAAATGTAGCGATTCTGTCTCTCTGTCTAGGCAGCCTTTTCTTCCTTTCATTATCGTTCTAGATATGATCATCTGTCAATGCGTCATTGCTTTGACATTTCCAGATACTCTGTCACACAGTCGATGTTTTGATTGACTGTGCATAAAGGAGGAGGGCCCTTTGTGTGTGTGTGTGTGTGTGTGTGTGTGTGCCTCTGTGTGTGTGTGTGTGCCTCTGTGTGTGTGTGTGTGTTTTGAAGGAGGGAAAGGTGTAAGATTGGAAATGATAGAATTGAATGTGAAGTCTAACACGCATGACCAGTTTCCCTCTTTCAAAACAGACTTTGCCAAAATGTCACACACAAGTCACAAATGGCATTTGTTTAGATCTGTTTGAAGCAGATGAAAGCTGTCAGCTGTGCGTGAGTAATGTACAACATCACACAAAGCTTCTCTCTACAAACCGAAGCACAATTTCCACAACCACTGATCTTTGTCAATTTTTAAACTGTTTCGCGCTCAAAAGAAAGCTTCTCCTTTTGAAGACGACCCTTTTGCTTCGGATGTTCAATCATCTCGCATTGTTATGCTAACACAAAGTGCAGCTGACTCGATCAAACATTCATGCTTCCCCCCTGGCTGCTTTTACCTCCCTTGAGACTCTCCTGCCACAGAGGAAAGGCGTCAAAATGTTTTAAAGCGACCATTACCATTAGTGTTCAATCGCAAAAAATGGGGAGCCCAGAGTGGCGTGACCAGTGAACCGTACCTCTCGGAACACTGATTTTTTGTTCTAACCGCTCGGCTGTGGCTTTGTTATCTTTCTGATGGGAGAGGAAAGAAGAAAGAGTCGAGCGGAAGCCAGCCAAGAAATGTGAGAAAAGCGTGGGAGCTTACAACATGGGGGTTGCTTAGTTGGTTAGCTGGGTTTAACGTCCAAGATGTGAGGTTGATTTAAACATTTCGCTAAATTTTATTTCGCTGATTTTTGTGCACTCAAGATATCCAGGGGGAGGCAAAAGGCCTGAGGCTTATGTGCTCAGTGCCTCCACCCGTTAACATTCACAGAGTGCAGGCGAGTACAACAGTTTTACTGAGGTTATGTACAGAATACAGACAGACTACAGAATACAGAATACAGAATACTTTATTAATCCCATATTTGGGAAATTGCAGTTCTGGCCCGCATACTAATAAGACACAAATGATAAACATTTTGATAAAAGAGACTACAAAACTAAGTAAAACAGACAGTCTTGACCAGTAAGAGTACTTAAAATCACGAATAAAACACACTAACACATAATAAAATTCCTGTCACAGTCAACACTCATTGATACATCCATTCCGGCATTCACGCTGCACATTCACGCTGCACATTTACTCGCTCTGCACTCTCTCTCTCTCTCCCTCCCCCCCCCCCCCTCTCTTTCTCTCTCTCTCCTCGATCCCCACACACACCCCTCTCTCTCTCGTGCGCGTCCTGCTTGAATTGGCAGCTCTAATAGCTGTGGGCAGAAAGGATCTTGAATATCTGGTAGTCCTAGCTCTGGGTACTCTAAACCTACCACTACGTACAATAGTCAAGTTGTCGAAGTCCTGTCTGAGGGGATGTGGTCTCGTCACTGAGGATGTCAGTCAGTTTGTTCTTCGTTTCGTCGGTCGTTACAGTGTACCAAGTGTGTCTTGTGTCCTCCCGATCACCCCACCCGCTTTCTTGATCAGTTTATCCAACCTACCACTATCCTGTTTTGTCAGATTCCCACCCCAGCAAGTTAGGCCAAAAGACAATACACTACAAACTACTGATGAGTAAAACATTTGGAGAAGCTGAGGACAGACATCAAAAGACCTCAGTTTTCTCAGACAGTACAGACGTGTGTGTGCTTTCTTAAGGACAGAATCGGTGTTTTGGTTCCAGCTCAAGGTGTTATCCAGCACAACCCCTAGATACTTATACGTCTGCACACGTTCGACTTCTGCCCTTTGATGATGACAGGGCTAGGTGTAACTTTGTTCTTCCTGAAGTCGATCACCATTTCCTTAGTTTTGTTTACATTTAGGTGGAGAAAATTTTTGTCACACCAGTCCACAAAGTCGTCAATCTCGTGTTTGTAGTTAGTGTCGTCATCGTCAGTGATTTGTCCAGTCAGTGCAGTGTCGTCGGCGTACTTGTCAATGATACAGTCATGGGGGAAGGAACAGCTACCCCAGCTAAAAAGTCCAGCTAAACACTATTCAATCCGGTCAGACTGCCCGGCAGGCCATGTTGGATGCTTGCTTGACCGTGGTTGACGAGTTACACAAACAGATCCGGTTCACACAGGCAGAGAAAACAGGCAACATTGTGAAGTAAGCGCGAGTTTTTAACCCCGCCTAGGGTATAGGTCGATCTCATACAGGTTCGAACGAAATGCTCGAGTAGTAAATCAAGCCACTAGACCACGTTTCCACCCTTGAAACAGGAGGAAGGTGGGTGGATAAAACCCAGTAAAACTGGCAAGTGTAAACAGCCTCTTATTCTACCGTGGCCTGTAAGCCTCCGGTGTAGCAACTGTGAGTCTGAGACAACCCAGATGTAATCCTCCCTCACCGAATCCCTTGTTAGCTCGTTTTACACCGCTCGTCAGTGCAATCTTTCAGTGAGTTAACTATGAGTGCTTTACGTCTGTATATAGTAATGAAACAGAGAGCGAAAGTGTGAGTTATGACTTCCCATTACCCACTCAGTGGTTTACGAGTTCACAAAAACACACTCCAGATACGTCATCAATCAGAAAGTGCGTCATTTCAAACATTTGGAACTCATACGTCACGGCCGGTGCACAGTTATTTTGCTCACTTTTGGGGGAGAAAAGCTATTTTCCTTGCATCACGTAAAAAATGGTCGCACAGAAAATTCTCTGCGCGAAGTATTTGCAAGTGCACTTTTGAATGTCAGTACATGAGCACATGGAGGGTCGGTAGCTACACAAACAATCGAACCATCTCGTGGTTAGTCTTTCACCGTAAACCACTCGAACTAATCATGGCAGCTCTATGTCTAAGACAATGAAGCAACGAGCGTTTTGTCTGTCGGTAAAACGCCTCACCTCTTGGTTAAACCATATATAGCACGTGCTAAGAGGTCCAAGGACACTGACCATACGCAGGACCGAAGTCAAGGGTAGCATAATGTTACGTTCTCTTTCAAACTGATACACAATTTCCTGCCATGCGGTACCTAGACGTCGCTACTAGATCCGCCCGGACCAAGTTGCTCTCCTTCCGTTCTCAACCTGCTTCAAAGCCACAATGATACATCAAACTCCGTGATACGAAAACGGTGTATCCGCTTCCTTCGTGCTCGTCTTTTGGTGTAACTTTGAAGTCTGCTCACGAAGATTCTGTTTCAGGCGATTTTTGTTTACAACGGGAAATCCTTTGCTCTTCTGAGAGGAAAAAGGGTGTATGGTTCTAGTCGGAAGCCAGAGACCTGGGTACTCACCTGTAAACGCATGCTTTTTGTTTGGCTTCTGTTTCTTTAAAATTATGCGATTATTTTTCTCTATTGCAAGTACGTGTAAAGTCATTGCCATTTTACTCTAGCATGCGCCTGAGTTTGTTGTTTTGAAGTTGACTTGAATCTTTTTTTTTCATCATACTTTATTGGCTGTATGGAAGGAGATAATTGACTGGAAATGTCTGCTTTGGAAATGTTCAGCCACCAACATTTAAAAACGAATGCAATTCAAAATTCCGAAATTCAAACAGCTGAGCTGACCCTTTGCACCACGTGATTGTAATGTGTTCATGTCCAGTGTGTGAGAGAATGCGTGGGATTCACGTGAGCGTGCGTGTTGGGTTCAGTTCCCGGCGCTTTGAGCCGATTCAAGAAATTGGGTAAAGCGCCTGCACAATACTCAGTTCTTATTCTTACCATCACAGAATTATTGTTCTTGTTTTGGGCACACACTCCCCATCACGACAAATTCAAAGTCGGTTAACATGTAGCTCAAAGGGGGGGGGGGGGGAAGAAAGCCTGTAATGATTACAGCAGCGGAAAGTACTACTCAAAGTGACGAATAGGTAAGCAAGGGAGAGAACTATGTCTGTATGAGAAGAGTGATCACTATGGGAACAGCTAGATCTAGTGATCACTCTCTACATAATTATACTGATTTAGGCACAGTACTCTCCCTTGCAGCGTGCATTTCCCTATTCGCTCCCTTTCATTCAAACAAAGGTTACAACGGACTCACCGGAGTGAAGCTCGCGGGATTTAGCCGCGTCAGTGAGTACGCTTCTGTTGGCTCAGTGCCAGTATTAGAGACGCTGTCACCGTGTAGGTGTCTAGGTGGTGTGGTGACAAATACCACGAAAACAGCTCAGAACGATCTGTGAGCATAAAAATGATGAATATTGCGTCTTACACTGCCTCTTCCAACATCACAGGTGGATCTGGGCGTGGTCCCCCATACAGTCAGTTATGACGCGTGTATAGACGACAGGGCATCACGAAATGTTGAATATCAAACGTTATCTAACGTGTCCTAGTTCTGGTTCACCCGGCTAACTCATTCAGGAAACCACCCTCGTGATAGTCTATTCTAGCTCCTCTGTCATACTACACCCTTAATTGTCCAATCGAATCCACGTGAGAGAGCTCTGCATTGTTCTCTCCAACAAACAAGATACTCAGCTGCTTTTATATATCAGTGTCGTTAGTTTCTTAGCAGCTCACCATTACAACCCCCACCCCCTTTCCCCCAGCCCCACAGGTTTCCCGGCGTAGCAGACGTAGTAGTAGTAGTAGTGACAGTAGTAGTAGTAGTAGTAGTAATAATAATAATATAGCTCTGTAACCTATATATAAATAATATAAATGTATATAAATAATAGTTCTAAGCGCTTACAGATAAAAGAAAATAACAAGAGAGAAGGAAGAAGTATATACAAAAATATACAGAGCCATAAGGTCAGGGCCTAAGTGCGACACGTACATCCCGAGAACATGATGCAAACAGTTACCCGGTGTTTAGGGATGAAAACAGACGGGTTTTAAGATTTTTCTTGAAAGTTTCAAGGGAGGGTTACTTGCGGAGAGAATGAGGGAAAGAATTCCAGGCTAAAGGGCCAGCGAAGGAGAATGGTGTAGCGCCAACAGTAGAAAGTCTAGCGCGGTGAATTGTGAGGGTAAGAGTGTCAGCTGAAGACCGGAGGGAGCGTGACGGAGTGTAGAGTTGGGTCAGTTCAGAAAGGTAGGATGGGGCAGACTCGTGCATAAAGTTGTAGAAAAGGTAGTAGACGTATTCGACGTACTTGTATTTTACAATTTCTATCAGTTTCAGCGGAATAATGATACTACTACTACTACTACTACTGATTTGTATAGCACCTAATCTCGCAGGAGCTCTTGGCACTTTCCAAGTGGATAAATAAAGAAGGGAATAAATACATACATGAATTATCATACATACATACATACATACATACATACATACATACATACATACATACATACATACATACATACATACATACATACACATCGTCAAACTTACATACAAGTACTGTCAGTGCTGTATATATCTGTTATGTACAGGAACTTTTCCCGTGTGTGATTGTGAAAGTAACTTGATATATACTCGTCAGAAAAAGTTACGGACCATCTTGCGACTGACAACGAACTATGATCAGACGGCGTCCGGACTGCAGAGAAACAAAGTGTATTGCTCCTGCACTTTAGAAACACCACTGCATAGCTAGAATGATTCTACAAAAATGCCCCAAAATCTGGCATGATCAATCCATCAGAACACGCACCAGCAAGTTTCGATCTTATCAGCGACATGCTGGTGAAAGACGGAAACGTCGGCTTTGTATACTGTACGCTTGTTTGCTTTCAGAATCAGGGGCATTGTGTCATCGTTGTCTTTTCATTGAGTATTATGCGTGGTTTTGCAAGCGGTCCTTGCCTTTTTATGACGAGTCAATAAGTATACTTTTGTTCTCCGGGAAAGTAGGGGAGCCGGGGTGGCCGAATGGTAGAGCGTTGGACTCTCAATGCTCGGGTCGTGAGTTCGAATCCCGCCGGCTGGGGCCAAATATTTGTGCTGGCCTTTTTTTCTCGTTGCCCCGTCTTTGATATCACCCTTATGTGGTGGAAAAGGACGTTAAAACTCCCAAACACCCACCCTCCGGGAAAGTGCTCTTTTTTTGAATTTCTGCTTCCTTTCCTACTTTTATTTGTCGAGTTGTCTTGGTTCTGTCTTTCGTTGAATTCTTTATTTTTTGGTAAGGAGATTTTTTTTTTCAAAAGCTCAATGGCTCTCATTCCATAAAGATTCTATTTTTATTTATCCGCTCTTTATTAAACGAATGGAGTTTACTTCACCATCTCCTTCTTGCTGAATCTAGTCTCAGCGTAATTAGAGAGATGACATTTGACGTGCGCACGGACCATCTTGGTGGTTTTTCTTATTCCTTATTTTCTGTTCAAACGAATTCCCTACGAGGATGGCCTTGTGCCAGAACTTATATCTTAACGAAATGTACCAATTATCATTGTTTGCAATGACATATAAGATGTTGCTTTTCATTTACTTTGACTTTAATACATTTTACAACCTTTCCTTTATTCTTTTCATTTTTATCATTATTTATTTTTTTGCTTGCTGGCTTCCTCAATATTAAGGTTTATTTTCCCTTTCACAAAGAAACCAATGACACCTCTGTCTGTCTGTCTGTCTCTCTCTGTCTCTCCCCCCCCCCCCTCGACGGTGTGTGTGTGTGTGTGTGTGTGTGTGTGTGTGTGTGTTTGTGTGTGTGTGTGTGTGTGTGTGTGTGTGTGTGTGTGTGTGTGTGTGTGTGTGTGTGTGTGTGTGTGTGTGTGTGTGACCTCAATATGAACATTCAGAACTATAGCATATATTACGATCCAAAGAACTATTAGAATTATAATATAATCCATCACATTCATTCCAGTAAATGTTTTGTAACTGTTATCACAGTAAATGGTGATGACCAATAAGTTTAAAGAATCTATCACAAATTCATGATTTCACGTTGTTTAGTTTTTCCCGTTCACATGATTATGTTTTGATTGACACATCCATCAACTCCTCATCAAGAACGGTACGAGGTATCCAAGGTATTCATCAGATGATATGATATAGCAAGTACCCAAAGTATACATCAAATGATATAGCATGCATATAAGGTATACATCATCTGATATGGCATGTATCTGAGGTATATATCATATTATATAGTGCAGGTATCCCCATGCTACGTTCTCTGTTCAACTAATGAAACCTGTGTGCTTGTGTTTCTAGGAAAGCCAACATTCTTATTACGGACTTCCATTTGCAATGCCCAGAAAGCGAAGTGACGAAGGACCGGACCATGAGAAGGACGGGGTATTTTGTCCAGTGCATGCTTGGTTTTTTTTCTGGCACAATCTTCACCGCCCCCCTTTTCTTGCATATTCTCACGCTTTCCAGTTTTCAGTGATTGTGATTGGTGCTGATGGTGCCGACAGAACGTTCTGCGGTGTGATATCGGAGTATATCGTCGTTTATGTGGTGTATATGATATCTTTCACAGCTTTTTATTGGTCCGTGTTTTAACCGCAGTATAGTCTACAGCACGGCTTCTTGATTTTGCTGGTGTATTTTTCTCATAGCCATTACGGAAACTTGTTTACATTTCACCTGCAGACCTAAGTGGTTTGCTTTAGAATAAACCTGACTACGGTAAGATGAAAAAAATATTGAGGAAAACGTTTTACAGCCTTGATCAGTTGTGTACTAGCATAACCTGCCGTGAATCTGTGTATCATACGCATTTGGTATCATACGCGTGTTTATGGTTACACATTTGTATATGTGTATGTCAATACTGTGCAAAATCCCAATGTAGCAAAGCGGTGATCAGACTCTAATTTCAGTATTGGGGCGAGCCCGAAAAATCGCGTGCACTCTGGTGCAAAGTACGGGATAGGGACAGCACGCAACCTGCCTCAGAGCTGAGGTAGATTTTTCGGGCTCGTGCTGACCTGAATTTATTTACATTCGTTGAGCGATGTTCAAGCTTACATCCTTTCCACCCCAACGTTTCTCTCGTTTACAAATTTTGGTGTTTTTTTTACGAGAAATTCTAGGTATTGTCTGGTGAAATTCAAATTTGAATTCTGTGCAGTTTGTGGTGAACCTATATCGATGGTGATTGTGGTGGTGATATTGAGTCGTGATTGTCGGTGAATTTTTATTGGAATTTTTCTCCTACCAGTTTCATCGTTTTTACCCCTTTTTACACCCCGCGCACACAATATCCTTCAAGTTTTGTCCATTCAGCTTAGTTGTTCAACTCAGTCATACATAATGTATCCCTTATATGACATTTACGTCAGTGTAATATAATTTTGTATCAAATACGTATCCCATATATATGGCATTTACGTACACATTTTTGTACTGAAGTCATTAAATTGTAAGCTTAAAGAAAGAAATGTTTGGGAAAAGTTGTGGGTGTTTTTCACAGGGAAAATCAAATTAGCATGCACAATGAAAATATGATGGGAAAACTGTGTATTTCCTGTTGATTTACCATGGTGCCTACATTGTTTCCCAAAGAAAAAAAAAAACAACCAAAAGTCTGCGAAATCAAATTAGGTGACAATGTCACTCAGCCAATGGTCAGCATCAACAAATGGCAATCCCAGTGGCTACATAAATAAACAAATACCTTTCTTAACATACATAATTGGACACATCTGCTCAAGTGTACTCCAAAAGTGTGTGCTAGTGCAGGTTGAATGGTGAAATCACTGAGTCCCTGTTCCTGACTTGGTGCAGATTTGGTTCACACGTACACGTACTACTCCTGTTCACACGTACACGTACTACTCCTGTTCACACGTACACGTACTACTCCTGTTCACACGTACACGTACTACTCCTGTTAGTAACGTAGGTTTAGACAAGTATTACTGTATTATAGCAAGAACAAGATGGAAGACAGGCCTGCACGCCTACCTTTGTATCCTTGAAAAATAGTTTCATTTTAGTCCATTGAAAAATAGTTTCATTTCATTCCATTCTAAAACACTTGTAAGAATTGTTTTAAGTGAAACCCACCACATATGTTCTATTCGATCGAGATTTTCCTGTGCCCGTGTCGTCCACTTAGACACATTTTTCCTCCTGCTGGCGCAAGGCGAACAGGGAAAATAAACAGGTTGAACTGAGTTTTCGACTCGAGATAACGTGGTTCCAGCTTCAAATCCTGACAGTGACAAAATACTTTTTTTTTTTCTCGCACTGGTTTCTTTGAAATCGCCTTCGCAGTGGCCAAAAGGCATCAAGCCTAAAAACACCCACCCACCCACTAACTCTTCTCTTTCTAGCAAATTAAGATAAAATGTATTTATTCACTTCCCTAGTTACACAGTGAAGAATTTAACTTGCTCCTCCGGGCTAGAATTAATAAATAATGATAAACATTCACACCCACACACACCCAGCTTCCTCTTCCGAAAACAAATTTTAAGAACAGAAATAAAAATAGAAAATGAAATACCCCGAAAACAGTACAGCAAATATCTCTCCCCTGCCCCACCCACCCCACCCCCAGTCCCTCATCTCCTGCCTCCTCCTTCACGCCCACAAACACATCCTCTTCCTCAAACAAGTTATAAGAACAGTTACAGAAAATGGGTTCGAAATAGCCAGTGGAAAAAGTATAACAAATATTTGCCCAGCCCTCTCTCCTTTCCTCCCCCACCCCCTCTCTCTCTCCCTCTCTCTCTCTGTCTTGCATCATTTGTGGTAGTCTGTTTCCTCGGCATTACCACAATAACACACTCAACGCGATTTCCTCCCCATTTCCCATCACACTAATCGCTCGGTAATTGCGAGTAGTGACGTATATTTGAGTGTAATCAGGGAGTGAAGTGCAGCGCCCTGTACATAGAGTCCCACCGTCACCGCCAGATATTCACTTTGCCCGGACGAGAGGACCCATGGCAATCCAGATCTAAAAAGCTCTGTCATTGTTGGACACTGTGTCACAGGACCTGACCATTTTGCCTCCATTGGTTGGAGGTGTCAGCAGGATGAGTTTGCTCCCCTTGGGCATTGGGTATGTTTGGATAAGCCGCAGTGAACAGCTGCACAAAAGAAGTGCCACATTAGCACGGTACATGGGTGTAAAAAAAAAAAAACCCCAGATCCAGCCCGCACTGGAAGAGCTGTGTGGGTAGTGTCAAAACCTTATTCGATTGGTTTCTCTCACAGGCGCATGCAGCGTGTCATCTGCCCTTGCCACGCGCACCCTGTCTAAAAAAAAAAACTTCCGACAAAAAGTGACTAAGACCCCCCCCCCCCCAAAAAAAAAAAAAAAAAAAAAAACACCAAAAAAACCCCCAAAAAACAACGACAACAACAGCAACAAAAAACAACAACAACAACAAAAACAAACACCACCCCCCCCAAAAAAAAAATAAAAATAAAAATAAAAATTAAAAACCCCAAAACCAAAAAAGAACAACAAAATAACAACAAAACAAACAAACAAACAAACAACAACAACAACAAAACAAAAACAAAAGCAAAAAAAAAAAAAAAAAAACAACAACAAAAAGCAAAACCACCATTACTCGTGGCGGAGGCAGGTCGAGTTGCTGGGAAAACATCTCGCAATAAGTTCCTATCTGTTGACCTACATTCCCGGCTGTATCAAGACAAGATTACTCCTATAACGGATTTACTCACGAGCCAAACAATCTCGCTTTCGCGATTTTTCGCTCCCCACACAGGTCAGGTTCAATCCACGACACAATCATTCTCCTGTTCAAAGACAAGAAATTTGTAAGCGTGTGTGTCTGTGTTGGCTGTAGAGTACTTCTGTCGTACGAGAGGTTTTTTTTTTCTTCTTCTTTTTTTACTCCGGAGTGAAAATTTTGGACGATGTTTTTACTCCAAAATAAATTTTTACTCCCGAAGTAAACCCTCGGGAAGTAAACTTGTCGTGTTTCACCGGCAACTCGGCTACAGGGGTCGGTAGTTTGCGCAATCTCACCATCACTGCACGCGCTGTAATCCCTCTACACATACCACACATCGGCACGGTTCTGGAGGGCGAAGCTGGCAGCCGGTGCCTGTGGTTCCTCTCGTGCTGGCTAGCACTTTGCTGCTTTTCTGCTTCTTTCTCATCCGCAGCATCGACTTGTTAATATCTCAAAACGTTTGTCGGGCATACAACAGCGCTGTGGGAAACTTTTCATTGAATGCGTTTAATCTGTGCATCAGAGTCACGTGGGACACAATATAGCGTCTGATATCATATTGTTCTACGAACATCGAAGCGTAGCACACACTGAGCAGACGTTATTTGGTTGCGGACTGAAGACCATGTAGACAGCACTAACAGGTGGCTATTTTAGCGGCTTGGTCGTATTGACGTGAAGTATAGGTATGGAAGCGTTAATAATAATAATAATAATAATAATATTTATAGGGCGCCTATCCCCGGGAGGCGAGCTCTAGGCGCCTTACATTCTAAAACCGTTAAAAAAATCACTCAGTGTACACTACGTAAAGGCGTTAGGCCAAAGAGAGTCATGTTTCTTTTTTTTTTTTTTTAATTCTTAAAAACAAAACAAAACAAAACAAAGTGTACATAAGGGTTCATGCAATTATGCATTCGCACACTGGCAAAACCAAATACATGTACATAAAGACAAAATGGACGAGATGAAATAAGTAAAGATATATGTATAAAAAAAAGTGAAGAAAGGAAAGAGAGAGAGAGCGAGAGAGAGAGAGAGAGAGAGAGAGAGAGAGAGAGAGAGAGAAGAAATGGTACACATGCATACGTGACCTTCCATGAGAAAACCCGGCTTAAGTGCCAAATTTTCAATTTTTTTGTTTTTGGAGCCATCTTAAAGAAGCAGCCTTGCTCTTTGCAGTGCCAAAAAAAATCCTTTTAAGACATCATAATTTAAGGGCAGAACTACCTGATTTTGGCAAAATCTCAATATCAACCAGATAGCACCCGCTGACCTTTGTTAGCCTCTAGCTCGGAACAGCGGCATGCGTCTTATGCTGGGTTTTCTCGTGGACGGTCACAATTATATCTAGTTACTGTACAAACATTAGTACACACAGAAATGAGAGTCATTTTTCTCTACTATTAGAAGCGGCAAAGTCATAAAAATGGTCGCAGTGGCCAAAAGGAACATCCATTCATTTGGCGAACAGCCGTAGAGCTTTATAAGCGGTAGTGTTTTCAGTCCCCCCTCAGAACTCAGTACGAACATAGAGGTTTTAAGTCGTGAAGCTGAAGCGAGGTGGAGATTCCAAAGGAAATATAATCATTTTCCAAACACGCCCTGTGTACCGCGAATTCACTTCAACACGTTCTCACCAACGCTACAGAGCGCAGAAAGGAAACAGATTTGGGTGTGATGTATGTTTGGATACACCACCATGAACCGTTGCACAACAGAAATGACACATTGTTACGGGGTGTTCGATGGCATCAGATGGGTCCTGGCGGGGAGCCAACTATCCATGCTGGAATTTTTTTTTCTATTTCCTATCGTCCCATTTTTATATCACCCGTCTGTGTTGGAAAAAGGACGTTTAGCCTCCAAACACCCACCCACCCACCCACCAGATGACGTAGCGGTATGAACAAAGGTGTTAGAATTCGAGCATTGGACATTTTGCTTTCAGTTTACTGTTAATCATTCAGTGTGTTATGGGCGGGTGTCTACACCCAAGACAGCAGTATTACTGATATTTATGTGGGTTTCGTGTTTTTCAGATCTTTGGATATGAGAATTATGAGGCGGTGTTTCCTGCTGGAATGGCCAGGAATTGTCATACAGCATTCTTGCACGTGTGATCGTGAAAGTTGCTTTTGACGACATGTAATCAAAGCTTTTTCTTTCGTCTTCAAAGGGATACATCGCTTTCCCGAGACTGGGTAAGAGGGGGTACCTTGCCTTCCCGCGATTGGGTCGTGCCCAGACCGGAAGTGACGCTTCAGACAGCAGCGCCACCTGTTGCTCGCTGGGTCTGAAGACGGAGTGGGTTCTGGGGGAGGACGGGAAGACGGAAGTGCGCAACATCTGCCCAGCTGACGTCACGTGTTGCGAAGGAATGCAGGAGATTTTGGACCAGAAACCAGACGGTGCTTTCTACTCTCTGTGCATTCCCTCCTGCTACTCCGGTGATGAGGTAAGTCTAATATGGTCTGCGTGGTCAGTGTCGCGTGGTTTTAGCAAACTATGCGATTTAAGGGTCAGCTCAGCATTAGGTTATTAGGTTTCGGAATTTAGAATTGCATTTATTTTTAAAGTTTGTGGGCTGAACATTTCCAAAGCAGCATGTGCAGTAAATGTACTAACACAGGACACGTTGCTGAAATGCTGGAACCAGACGCACAACTATTTTCATGTAGCAAGTGCAGCTTCTAGTTTTGAACTTTGATTTGTCGTCTCTTTGTCACAGAAGACAAGTGAGGCCAGCGAAAACGTGCTCCGAAAACTCAAGGGACTTCTCCAGAACTGACGTCACCTGCTGCGGGGCATGCACAGGCCAACCGGAAGTTCTTCATCCTCGTCATCCCAGGGAAAGAGAGACTCACTCCGTGATGAAGTGATTACTTCAAGCTGATTGGCTGATTAAAAGTATCGTTCGTCAAACACTGTGATAGTAGATTTGTGTGCACTGAGTGTTAACTCTATTTCTGATTTATAAACAAAAATGAAGTGATTCTCTGTTTAGAAATCTTTACTCGGCGATTTGTATGCGAACAGCCCATGATTTCGTGTTTCGTTTTGGTGCGTTCAGTTTGAGGTTCTAGATAGAAGAGGAAGAAGCAACAAAAAGACAGAAGCAACAACAACAACAACAACAACAACAACAACAACAAACAAAACAGAAGCAACAAAAAACCCAGAAGCAACAAAAACAAAACCAAAAAAAAAAACCCAAAACAGAAGAAACAACAACAAAAAACAAAACAAAAAACCCCCAAACAAACAACAGAAGCAACGATAAAAAAAACCCCAGAAGCAACAGAAACAACCACAATAACAGCAAGAAAACAGAAGCAACAACAACCAAAACAACAACAAAAAAACAAACAACAACAACAACAAACAAACAAACAGAAGCAACAACAAAAAACAAACCCAGAAGCAACAAAAACCAGAAGCAACAAAAAAACAGAAGCAACAACAACAACAACAACAACAACAAAACAAAAACAATAAACAACAGAAGCAACATAAAAAAAGAAGCAACAACCCCCCCAAAAAACAAACAAACAAAAAACAACAACAACAACAACAAACAAACAAACAAACAAAAAACACCAGAAGCAACAAAAACCAAAAAACAACAACAAAAAAACCCAAAACAGAAGAAACAACAACAAAAAACAAAACAAAAAACCCCCAAACAAACAACAGAAGCAACGATAAAAAAAACCCCAGAAGCAACAGAAACAACAACAACAATAACAGCAAGAAAACAGAAGCAACAACAACCAAAACAACAACAAAAACAAACAAACAAACAAACAAACAACAACAACAACAAACAAACAAACAAACAAACAAACAAACAAACAAACAAACAAACAAACAAACAGAAGCAACAACAAAAAACAAACAAACCCAGAAGCAACAAAAACCAGAAGCAACAAAAAAACAAACCCAGAAGCAACAACCACAACAACAACAACAACAAAACAAAAACAATAAACAACAGAAGCAACATAAAAAAAGAAGCAACAACCCCCCCAAAAAACAAACAAACAAACAAACAAACAAACAAACAACAACAACAACAACAAACAAACAAAAAACACCAGAAGCAACAGAAACAACAACAACAAGAAAACAGAAACAGACATACAGGTACAAAAACCACTTAACTCCAGGTGTGAGTTCCCTTTTCTTTCTCTGTCTTTCTGTGTAACGCAAGAGAAGAACATTATATCAGCTACAGATTTGCATGCCATAGATAATTCAGGTTTTGAAGACCTTGCAAACATTTCCATATTTTACGACACTCAAGGGAGCATTCAAACACGCTCATTGTTACAAATGCTTTCTTTTAAATGTGCACGAAACAGAACTTTGTACAACTCCAGCGTTTACTGTTGTCACTTTGTAAAACTGTTGAAGCATAGCGCGTCCTTAAAGCAACCGTCATGGGAGGTTGAGTTTCCAGTTGAGTGAACACAAGTAGGGATCAAAGAGAAATAAGAACGATAACGTGCAAATAAAATATTCAACACACATCACCATGTTCGGTATTTTTTTTTTTATAGCCGTCTTGTGTGCGAGAGTGTTCAATCAATATTTCTTGTGTTTTTTTTTTATCTTCTCGTGCATCAAGATGATCAAGAGACTTTTTGTTGCTTTCAGACACACGAGAGAGAGAGAGAGAGAGGGAGGGAGGGAGAGAGAGAGAGAGAGAGAGAGAGAGAGAGAGAGAGAGAGAGAGAGAGAGAGAGAGAGAGAGAGTGGGGACAAAATATTTTTTCAATGTAAGCGTTTGAAGTATTTGATTTTTTTTTTTATTACACATGATGACATCAGAAATAGGTCATAATTTACCCGTTAATAAAGAAATTTCAGGAGAAAACGTCAAACCAGACACAAACCACCAACAGTTTTCTCCATTAAGAAAAATGATGACACAAAGTAAATAAAACGTAAAGGACAAAAAGTCGAGATCACGATTCACTTTATTCCTGAACCGTTACCCACTGTTTCGTTCTGTTCGAATCAAAATTATTAAATTGAAATTAAAAGCTAAATAAAATCATCATAAGACACGAGGTTAAAACTAGTCAGTAATCTAGACTAAACTTTTCAATTACACTAGTATGCCGTAAGCTACGAGTTTTCTTTCAAGCACAGCGGAAGCGCATGAAGACTCCTCTCTTCAGTGCCTCAAGCCGGAAATTATCTGCAGCTTTTTCTTTCACTATCTTTCTTTTCAAAACCTCTCCCTAAACGCCGTGAGCACTCAGTTAGGGTGGAGCCGTGCGCTATATCAAGTCATCATCATCATCATCATCATCATCATCATCACGGAAGATGTACACAGTTTGCATGATCACCATTTCGGGAGGTCGCCCAAGGGATGAGTTGCGGTTTACCCCGCACCCCATCTTTACCCGTTTACTGAGCAGAAGCTTCGATTTCTTGCAGCCAACAAGCAATACTGACTGTCACGGATTCCCAAGGGAGAGTTTGGAGATGGATTTGGGGTTATTGGTATCAACGGAAAGTGGAGAAAAAAACTTTTGTTTTGGAAAATAAAATTAATTTAAATTATTTCTGTAAAATGGTGTAGGCCTGAGATAATGTTTGCTAAATTTTGCTGTTGTAAAGCGGACATTCAGAGAGAATAGCTGGTGGAAGGTTGACATGGGACTGGTGCCACTATGGCGTGGTGGTAAATACCGGTACTCCTTTTTCGTATGTTTAAAAATTAATAATAACTTTGTTTACCGGCCCAAAGATGAAAATCACCTCAAAATCACCTCAATCATTCTTCAAAATCGCTACAATTGACCTCCATTATTTATTCGTTTTATTTTATTTTATGATTTTTTTTTTTTGGGGGGGGGGGGGGGATTTTCTCAAAGGTACCTGTGCGACCTTGTCCAGATTTTGTTGGTTCCCATCGCAAATGGGAGATAACTGTTACTCCCCTCTGTGTACACTAGCAGTGCCATGGAACTACGATTCCTGACAGTTGCAGAAAAATCTCTGAGATTTCTCATATCCGAATTCAGTCCAAAAGGACACGTATGGCGGAAAAGAAAGACGCTTCCTTTGAAACCGAAACTCAACAAGCGCGCACAGAGACGACTCTCAAAATGGTGATCTGATTTAAAAATGATTGGCAGATAACGGTAGCATCAGTGCGTACTCAGATTGTGATTACCACGCGTCTGCTGAAACATGTTATTATTCGTGTTTCACGTTTTCCTGTTTTAATGTGTTAGGGGTTAGAAAGAGAAAAAGTCACACGTACCATCAAACAAAATCATTCACAAACTGCAAATGAGTAAATATAATGGTACCGTTGTCAAACGTAGTTTTACGTGAATTTCTAGTCTGGAACAACGAACTTGACATTCTAGACTGAAACGTAAAAGGACAAACAGGGCTTCATTTTTGGGAACTATTATAGGACAAATGTCCTGGCTGCCTGTGAAAGTATAGCAATTTGTATAGGACATTTGTGTAGGTCATTTATATAGGACATTTTATAGGATTTTGTATAGGACACTTGTTTAGGAAATTTGTATAGGACACTTGTATGGGATCGTTGTATATGACACTTGTACAGGACATTTGTATGGGACATTTGCTTAGGACACTTGTCTAGGACACTTTTAAAGGACATTAGTCCTGAATATTGTCAAATGTAGCTCAGGAATGTCGGGACATTTGTCCCCCTTTGCACGGAAGTAATCGGAAAATCAACCAGTATATGACCGATGCCCAACGCGGATATGAAGCTCTGAACAAACAAACAAACAAACAAACAAACAAACAAACAAACAAACAAACAAACAAACAAACAAACAAACAAACAAACAAACAAACAAACAAACAAACAAACAAACAAGGAAGTATGAGCCGATCTTCACGCGTAACAGGACTACCAATCCATAAAGCTTTCATTTACGTGTTTAATAAAGCCAACGCAAAACTAAAAAAACTCACCATGGCTGATTGTGAATAATGATCAGGGGCACCGGATACTCTCTTTTCCTCCAAACTGGAGAAATAATTTAGGCTCAGCTGACATCATTTGCCAAATCGTCAACTATGTACAAATAATAATTGATTTGAACGCTGTTGCACAAAGGATTCTAACCATGCGTCTTCACACAAAAAAAGGACAACAAAGGCTGTAATAAAGACTGTGAAATTAGCTTTTTTTTTTAAAGACTACTTGAATAATGTGTCCTTGGCAATGGCAGGACATAATATTCTAAATTGTTAAAATGACTGAAACACCACCTTCCGTTGACAAGTTTTTGCCTGACTCTAATTACAATGATTGGACCAGTGACTCAGGTTTGGAGGCCCCGGAGCAGCATGGTTTCTTTTCTCGTCTGACTTCTGCCCAAGGCCGAGGGCGAAATGCACTGACAAACTGACAGACTGCACGCTAAGATTTCGCTTGTGTGTGTTTTCACGAGCAGCCCATAAAAGATCATTTCCGTGTCGGTCCAACGTCTAAATGTTCGAAGATTTCCGGAGGGTGTAAATGTTTAATGGAACTGCTGAAAAGAACAGCGGCTTAAACGGCGACATAAAGCGTTGTTTTTGCAAGCAGTCTATTCTGGGATGAAGAATTGGCTCATATTTCTCTCTAGAACCATTTGCACCGGGTGTAAATGCACCACGTTCGTCTTATCAGTATTCCGATTGCGCCCTTACCACGAACCCTAAAACCGGCTTTTAACTGGGCACTGCGGAGCGCCACAGTGCTGTCCACAGTTGCGACACAATTGTAATTTTGGGGGTTTCCGCCGCTGTGGCGTCATCACAGCAGCCTGGATTTCAAATAACCACAACTGTGACTGTGGTTTCCACAACAGATTCTGACTGGCTGTACTACGCCACTCGGCGCGCAAACATGGCGGACAGTGCATCTTCAATCGGTTTGTCACCGAGCACAGCTGTGTTCAGTTTTGTAGTTAGTAGACACACCGAGCGCAACGACTGTGATGTGTACATGTGTGTTTCGCGCGCTGTGCCCAGTTAATAGCAGGCTTAACACTAAATCCAACCCAAAACCTTAACCTATTTAAACATTCATTACACTGTAAGGGAGATAAAAAAAGTATGTATTAATTTTAAGTACTGTCTAGAATTTTCAAGGGTGGGTGGGTGGGTGTTTGGGGGTTTAACGTCCTTTTCCACAACATACGGGTGATATCAAAGGCGAGGCAACGATGAAAAAGCCAGCACAAATATTTGGCCCCAGCCGGGATAGGAACTCACGACCCGAGCATTAGAAGTCCAACGCTCTACCATTCGACCACCCCCCCCCCCCCCCCCTAGAATTTTAAAACAAAACAAAGTATTTGATGTTACTCTTGAATAACATTAACTGGTCTCTGAACACATGCGTTCATGTTCTGCACGTTTGAAACACCGCTCTGCTCGACTCTGCCTCAAAGCACATCATTGCAGTCTGTACTATGGGCCCTGGGCACAAGTCGAGCCGGAAAACAAACCATGCGGCCGGGGAGGGTTGGACGAATTGCAGGGAAGAAAAGATTTGAAGACCTTGAAATGCCGCCATGCTTTCTCACGTTGCTTCCTCTATTTCTCCGCTTGGTTGACGACTGCAGAAAGAAATCAGTGTAATATCATCTACTCAGCTGTTCAGTAAAATTAATCAACACATTTCATACGTTTACACATCAACAGTTGTCACCGACGACTATAGATCTATCATTACAATAGTGTAATTAACTCTTGAAATCCCACGCAAAAATCGCAAGTTTACTTTAAATCTTTAGATCACAAGAAGCCACTTCAAGCCACTATTACGCAATCTTCAGCGGTATCGGGCCTAGCGGGAAGGACCACGCCTTGTGTAACAGTGGCTTGAAGTGGCTCCTACTGGTGTGCAGTGGCTTGTTCTTTTTAACAACTTATTATATAGTGGGCAGTAGGTGGTCGGGCTCTGGCTCTTAATTAAGTGTGTTGCCTTATAGCGTTGCGGACCTATAGTCTTTAGTGTCACATTCGGCTTAATACCACTTCATACCACCGCCCAGTCCGCTGCCCATCCCGCCCTGAGAGCCGCCGAACCCAGGTCCCGCGCCGCCAAACACATTAAAGCCAGACTGTCCACTTCCGGTGTTGAATCCTGCCATGCCTTGTCCACTTCCGGTGTTGAATCCCGTCATGCTTTGCCCACTTCCGGTGCCCGTACTAGGGTTATTGCCGCCAGAGTTGAAAAACTGGCTGCTTGAGGAGGAGCCAGAATTCGGAATGCCAAACGAAAACATGTTCATGAAACTGCTGCTGCCAGAGCCTTGTTGTTGTTGTTGTTGTTGTTGTTGCGGCTGTTGCTGTCGTTGTTGTTGTTGTTGTTGTTGAGGCTGCTCTTGTTGTTGCTGATTATTTGACGCCTGCTCTCCTTGTTGTGATTGTTGGGACTGTCCTGCAGAACTGCTGACCTTCGTGGGACTTCCCCAAGAAAACATGTTGCCCGTCCCAGAGTTCCCTCCCCCTGAAGCGCCACCTGCAGTCTGTCCAGCAGTAGATCCTCCACCGTCAGTAGCGAGAAATCCGAAAGCTCCCATGTTGAAATTGTTAGAACCGAAAGAGTTAAAGTTGCCCATGCCAGAGGAACCGCTGTTCCACACATTCTGGTTGAACCCGCCCATAGCAGCCGTGTTGGAGGTGAAGCTGGAGGTGGAGGAACTTCCGGTGGAGGTCGTGTTACTGCCCGCGCCGAAAGAACCGAAACCATTGCTGTTCGACATCACATTTTTCCAAACGTCCGTGTTGAAGGACCCCAGCGAAACTGTAGACGAGGAGGACGACGATGAGGTGTTCGATGACGATGAAGATGACGAAGAGGACGATGAGTCAGGTACTACCGCCCACCACTGCGTGTCCGTTACGTCGTCCTTTTCGTCACTTCCGCTTCCGGTGGTTGCAGCGGAAAAAACAGGCGTCGGAGGATGATTCTGTCTCCCAGACACGGCTCCAGATGTGGTGTGGCTCAACGCATGGTCGGTAAACTTTTTGTTTGGTTTTGAAGATCGCACTGGCAAAGAAAATAACACGTCTGATTTTCCGATGTTTTCCCCGGATTTTTCCGAGGCAGATTTTTGCACCGTGCTGATGGCGGGCTTCACGATTGAAGAAAGCGCTACATTTTTATCTTCAGCACCCATACTTGGCCGATCCTGACTTTGGTTGTCACGTGTTTCGTTTCTGTCACGTGAATACTTCGATTTTTATTCGACATACTTCGAAAGTGTGACATCTTGGAAAGTTTTGTGTCTCTGTTTGGATTCATGCGTCGGTTGATTTAAATGGGTTCTGTCGGTAATTTCCTTCCTCGGACTCCGACGAAATTCCGACTCATAGTTCCGAACCGAAAACGAACTGTTCTTTTGATTTACCTCACGGTAAAAGCTACCGTTTCGTAGCGAAACACTGGAACTGTTCCTTGGTTTCAAAGTGGAAGATTGCGTACTTTGCAAGGGTGTGCTCGTAACCGTATTTTCATTTGTTAAAGGCGTCTGAACTTTCTTTGAAGTCGTCGTGAGCAAAGACGTCAGTGATGACATAGGTGCTGACGTGGAAGGAGCGGCTGGGTGAGGTGTGACGTAAGCAGGAATCAGAAGAAGAAGGAGAGGAAAAACAGCCATGGATTTGTTGTCGGCCCTGGAAAGTCCAGACAACAAAAACACATTGTGACACTATCGCACATCATTACCGTAGGTCAGGGTGTCTGAGTGTGTGTATAGAAACAGAAATTGAAAGACTATATGCACGATGTCGTGTACTCCTAGGGCTATTGTACGACAGTTAAATAGGTAAACTACTGAAAGGGGAACCTAGAATTTTGTTGAAAGAAAAATGGTAAGAGGTAGAGATAAGTCACGCCTTCTTATTGCTCTGTCTGTCTGTCTGTCTGTCTGTCTGTCTGTCTGTCTGTCTGTCTGTCTGTCACACACACACACACACACACACACACACACACACACACACACACACACACACACACACACACACACACACACACTCTCTCTCTCTCTCTCACACACACACACACACACACTCTCTCTCTCTCTCTCACACACACACACACACACACACACACACACACACACACACACACACACACACACACACACACACGCACGCACGCACGCACGCACGCACGCACGCACGCACGCACGCACGCACGCACGCACGCACGCACGCACACACACACACACACACACACACACACACACACACACACACACACACACACTCTCTCTCTCTCTCTCTCTCTCTCTCACACACACACACACACACACACACACACACACACACACACACACACACACACACACACACACACACACACACACACACACGCACACACACGACCTGAAGTGTGACAATGGCGCTTGCAAACAAACGAGACGCAAAAGCGTCATGTCTGGCACGATTTTCGTTTTCCAAATTAACAAAATAACAAACTACGCCTACTTCACGCGCACACAAGGGATCGCATTGATCACTACCTAATCAAAGTGATTGAAAAGGAACATTTGGTGAATTCAGTCCTACGTGTTTACAGAACAGTTTTTTTTTATTAACCGCAAATAGAAAATGATTCGGAATACGAAGGGCTAAAACGTGTTGCTGGAATATTTTTTTGTTATTATTGGTACGCTCTATTTTTGCCCTGTCTCGTCAGCCCTTTCCCACGTTTTCCATGCTATGTCTGGATGGACAATGGTCATTTTATTTGCATTTGTAATTTCTGAAAGCTTACCGTGCGAAACATCCATCGAAAATGTATTCATTTATTTATCAAATCTGTTGGTTTGTTCATTATTTATATTTCGTTAACGTGCTCCCCTCTTATTTTGGCCGATTTTTGTTAGTGGACACCACTTGCAGAAGCAGCAGCAGATGATGAAGTAATATATAAAAAAAAAAACCCATACAACAACAACAACAACAAAAACCTTCCAAAATGTTTTTTGTGACTCGAGCCAGAAACCTCTTTCTGATTTTCCCCCCCACCCTCCGAAAAAAAATCATAACAATAGTTTCACACTCCCTAGAGAGTTTGAGAAGAGCGTTGTGGTTGTTTTTTTTTTTCACCAAGAAGTATTCACACCATTCTACGTAAAGAAAAAGGGGGGTGCTTATGTGTTGGTTGTTTTATTTCAAATAGTGTTGTTTTGTTCTCTCTCTCTCTCGAGAAATTGTATCTGTAGTCTAAAATACTTTTAAACTTCAGTATTTGTATTTCAGTGTTTGTAATAACAAGGACATCAACAAAAATCCGACAACAACAACAAACAAGCAATCAAACGAACAAAACAAAGAAAGTTCGCCAAAACAAACGCCAAACAAACGCAGGCTTTCACTGCTTCGTCCTCCAGCCCTGCGGCGCCGTGAGCATTTCAGCAGAGATGGATATGTGCGCCGAGGAGAAGTGTACCATAGCATACCATACCAAACAAAAAGGAAAAACGCAATTTCCAATTTCCGTGTTTTGTACACTGGTGTCTATGAAATGCCACTATTCAATGCGATGTAGGTTGCAACTGAAGTTATGTCTATGAAAACCTGTTCTACGTCCTGTGTGACTCACAGTCACTAATAATTGAAACAGAGAGATGATGATGATGATGAAACTTTTTTTTTATTTCAGGATAGAGCATTTAGGCATTGCTGCCTGTCTAACATGTTGTCCTGCTATTCTACGTTAAACGGTAAAAAAAGACAACATCAAAACAAGGGGGAAAAAAGGAGAGAGAGAGAGAGAGAGAGAGAGAGAGAGAGAAACTAAAAAAAAAAATTAAAACGAAAGAATCGCTCATTCACCTGCAGTCTGGCGACATCTCACAGCTTGGGTCCAGCGTGCAAAGCGAGACAACTCAGCCCCGCTGTCCCAGCATGCATCTCGGGCGTTAGACCGACAAGAGTGAAGCTGGTTGAATGCCCATCCGTCCAGACCTGGGTTAATTCGTCTGCCAGTCACGCAAGGGTAGGATGCAAATACCCGTTTATCTGCCCTCTTCCATTGATGTTTGATAAACTGTTCCTCTGCTATCGCAGTCCAACACGGCGTGCTGTGTGTGCACTGTGAGATTAGGGGCAGTCTTTTTTTTTTTTTTTTTTTTGC
The DNA here is from genome assembly GCA_018292915.2 of Batillaria attramentaria. Classification (NCBI taxonomy): domain Eukaryota; kingdom Metazoa; phylum Mollusca; class Gastropoda; family Batillariidae; genus Batillaria; species Batillaria attramentaria. The sequence continues at coordinate 226,016 of JACVVK020000085.1, forward strand.
TGCCCCAACTCTCTGCCAGCTCCAGTGGTGTTCCTCCCAGGTCATGGGTGGAACCGACGGAGGACTCGGAAGCTGGGACAATTTTTATTATGCATGATGATGGAGATGAGGATGATAGTAAGATGATGCTATGGAGGTCCATGTGGTTTGGGACTGCGGGACAGGGCCGCATTCCACGCTTCCTGTCATAAATATCCCGGCATTAACCAGGCCCGGGAACTACGGCACCTGCGGTGCCGGCCGTGTAATCATCCACATCATAAGACGTGTCATACAAAGGGAAGCACCCCCAAAGTCGCACCCGTGAAGTGGGTGAAGCTTGGCTGTGTGGCAACAGCCTCCCCATTGGGCCCATAGCACACCCGCTCTGGGTAGGAGCCGACCTAGGTAGGAAAAATCCCGCTTGCCTCGGCTGGGATTCGAACCCGGGTCTCCCGGTCCATGATCCGAAGTGCTAACCACTACACTACGGGGGCCGCTATCGCAGTCCAACACGACGTGCTGTGTGTGCACTGTGAGATTAGGGGCAGTCTTGGCCTGGCCAGATCACCCCTGTACACCTAAATACGACACATCTTGGACATAGCCAACTATACTGCGCTCGGCAGTATTGCGTGTCACGATCCTAGAAAGTTTTTTTTTTTTTCTTTTAAAGTCAGCAGTTGAAACTTGAAGGTCTAATTCTATCTAGACATTTTAAGTAACTCATGTTTGTTGCTTGTTGTTGTTGGTTTTTTTTTTTTTTTAATTCAGCCCTGCTTATCACTTTAAAAAAGGAGGGTGGGTGGGTGGGTGGGGGTTGGGGGTTTAACGTCCGTTTCCACCAAAGACGGGGCAACGATAAAAAAAGCCAGACCAAATATTGGGATTCCAGCTGGGTTAAAAAAGGAGATATGTCAGCCCCAGCATCCTTTGGTGTATAATAATAATAATAATAATAATTTAATTATAATGATAAATATTTTAAATATTATAATAAATAAATAAATAATAAAAATACGAAGAAGAATAATAATTTATTTATAATAATGATATTTTAAATATTATAGTAACTAAATAAATAGATAAATAATTTTAAAAAATAATAATCATAATTTGTTTGTCGCCCAAGCTCCTGCTGGAGCTCTGGTTTGTTCACTGTCTGTCTCTGTCTGTCTCTTGTGCAAGTAACTGACCATACCGTCCCAGCTTAGTAGGCTGGGCTAGTTTTGACCGGTAGTGACACTGTACCAAAGGGAGATAATTGTTGGGAGAGGAAGGGCGGATAATGAAGGTGTTGTGGCCAACGCCGCCCTGGTGAAAGCTTGGCGAACAAATTTTGAAAATTATCTCCCGTTGTTTGGGTACAGGTTACTGACGACCCGATGGGGGCGAATCATCAGGCGTTTTGTGTCCTCGCAGTGTCACTGTTTGTAGCAGGGTCTAGCATGGTGGACAACACCATCATGATCAGCTTCTGTATCCCCCCCCCCCCCCGCGACCCCCATCCCCCACAGTCTTGAAGTGCCTCGTGTAATGTAACACTTGCTTCAGGGTAACATACGACTCCACTCAGCCCCGAGGGTGGGTGGGTGGGTGTTTGGGAGTTTAACGTCCTTTTCCACCACATACGGGTGATATCAAAGACAGGGCATCGATGAAAAAAAAAAAAAAAAACCAGCACAAACATTTAGCTCCAGGCGGGATACGAACTCACGACCCGAGCACTGAGAGTCCAACGCTCTACCATTCGGCCACCCCGGCTCCCGAAGCCAAAGCCCCGAAGCTTTTCTTCGCCGTGTGTTGTCAAAACACAGTACTTCGAAGACGTCATTTTATGGACAAGGGGGTGATTTCAAGGGATGATTTCAAATCACCCCATTGTGAAAGAGACTGGCGTGTGGTGGTCGTTGTCCTAAAATTATGACAGTGGACTTGCTTCTTTTTGGGGGGGGTTGGGGGGGATGGGGGGGGGGGCACGTTTCAGTCATATGAAACTAGAAGTCGGTTTCCCTCTTTGTGGTGGTGGGCAAGAAAGTTGGCCAGTCCGTGCCATGTGTTGTGCTCATTATGCCGCGGCACGCGATTGGTTGAATTCTGGAGGCCTGCCCCTTTTGATTGACACGAGTGGAGTCGTCTATTGGCTCAGCTGGTAAAGTGTCTGTTTTCCGAGTGGAATACGTGCATTTACTGAGGCTTTTTTGTTGGTGGTAACGTTCATGGTAACGTTAGAGGAGAACAGTTTTTGGGGGTGGGTTGCAACAGAGGGCAAACTGCCCGTGACACTGGGACTTTCAGCGCACAAGACAGACAAGAGGTGACGCGAGTGGCTTTGAGTGAAGTGGCTTTCTGGCCTCAACAGAAAGCAGACTTGCATGACTCCAGTGAGGTCTGAGCAGAAAGGACTCACTAGAATTTTTTTTTTAAAACTCCTGTCAGGTGCGTGCCTCTCAATGGCCGGCTTTGCATGGTAATTTGTGACCCGTTCTCGCGAAAGGGACCATAAGTTGCGCTAGGCCGAACTGGCGCCGCTACAGGCGAAAAGAGCGCCGGGGGTCAGTATGGCCGCCTTGTGAGTAGCCAACTTCAACTGCTGATATCTCTGTCAATTTTAGTAGTACAGCTTTCATTCTTATATTGAATTAAACTGCATAACCAGCAGACTGCAGTGATATACATATCTCTAACTTGATAATTTTCGACTTATGGTCCCTTTTGTGAGAACGGGTCACATTTTTGTTTCTAGACTGAAGCATTTTTGGGAGGTGACTACGGCAATACACTGGCATTTTGAGGCCATTTGCATTTGTGGTCTGAAACCTGCAAGGGGTTAGGTGTAGTCGACGAAAAGTTGACCACAACGTTGTTGTGTGCCTGCTAAGAGTCTCGAGACTTTAATTAGCGCTTAACTCCTCTCGAATAAACCTTTGGAAATGTACAGATGAAAAGGAAACTACTTTGCACATCACTAAATTAGCCGAAGGGGGAGTGTGTGTGTGTGTGTGTGTGTGTGTGTGTGTGTGTGTGTGTGTGTGTGTGTGTGTGTGTGTGTGTGTGTGTGTGTGTGTGTGTGTGTGTGTTTGCCCTGTAGGTTGTGGGTGTCGGTGTAGGGATGGTGTGCGTTTCTGGGACTAGTGGGTGGGAAGGGGGGGGGGGGGGTTGGGGGGGGGGGGGGTCTTTCGGATAATTACACAAATGTGGAGCAATATTTCTCCTTCTTATTGACTCAGAACAAATTAGCTTATCTTTACCTACACGCAGCCGATAGGAGATAGACAGGCGCGTGGTGTTTAGGTGAATCAGAGCATTCCACAAGCACCATGCAGCAAGCCACGACGGGCGCGTTACGACGATTGAGTTTACTCGCTGAACTCGCTTTCACGAACTTCTAAAAGACCCCTAGTTGAGAAAACGTATGCTTATAAATCTGGTCTGGTATTCATGAAGCGCGTTTAGCTAGGATAAACGCATTCAGGTCTAACCGGGCGTTTAACAGTATCAATTTAGCATTCTTTTACGCCCGTTTAGATTTAAACGTGTTTATCCCACCTAAACGCGCTTCATGAATATCATGATGTTTACCTGTTTTTACTTAGTCGAGATCAAGCAAATAATTTATTTCGGCAAATGTAACCAGATTTGTTAGAAATGTAGTATACAGAAAGTTTGTTTCTTGGGATTAAGTCACTCGACACCTTAAAATGTAAGATTGTATTCTTTATATTTGCTTTATATTTGTAACTATTGTTGTTGTTGTTGTTGTTGTCGGTGTGGTAAATCTGTAGTAAACGAATAAGTGTACAAACCCTCAAAGTTATAACTAGATGGTAAAATCTTGTTACCGTGCAGTGCAATGGTTGGGGAACCGGCTTATTTTCAATGATGTCTGGCCATGTGTGTGTGTGTGTGTGTGTGTGTGTGTGTGTGTGTGTGTGTGTGTGTGTGTCTGTGTGCGTGCGTGCGTGCGTGCGTGCGTGCGTGCGTGCGTGCGTGTGTGTGTGTGAGAGAGAGAGAGAGAGAGAGAGAGAGAGAGAGAGAGAGTGTGTGTGTGTGTGTGTGTGTGTGTGTGTGTGTGTGTGTGTGTGTGTGTGTGTGTGTGTGTGTGTGTGTGTGTGTGTGTGCACTGTAGATGGCAAGTCAGGTGGTCCGTGAGCGTCTCAGGTTGAAATCCCAACAGGAGCAAAGTTAATCTTGTACAGGCCTGTGGGATCACCCTCGCAGCGGGCGAAAGACGGTCTTTGAACACCATTCCAGTCTCTAGACGGCAGGAGGTTCTTCACTAAAGGGAAGCAACTACTTACTTACATTTCAAATACCTATCCTACTGTTGTCTCCCCTTACTCGTAAAGGAGCATCAGTGTCGCGAACGTCGTGCAGCGCCCGTAAAACGTTCGGAATGAGTAAAATGGACTAAACTGAAGATCAATACTGCTGAGGTCATCATCATCGTTGTTGTTATTACATGTATCACAGTGGTCGTCAGCCAGCATGACACCACCACCACCACCACCACCACCACCCTCTCCATCTGTATCAAACTTGAGGACATCAAGGGGAACAACTTCCCCAGGTACACAAGACAAACCAGTTGAGTCGATTATTTGGGTTACTTCCCTTAGATTAGGTGAGCGTCTTGCAATTCCTCGATTGTTCAGCTAAAGAGAATTTAGCGTGGTTACCAACGAAGGGCAGACCAGAGCTCCCGTTCTGTTTGAAGATATATATTTTGTTTGTTTGTTTGTTTGTTTGTTTGTTTGTTTGTTTGTTTGTTTGTTTGTTTGCTTTGGCAAGCCAGATCAGTAACAAAATGGATGTACAGTCTTTGGTGAAACTAAGGCAAAAGAAAACTGAAGATGAAACGAAGACTGACTCCGGCATTGTGGTACTCACTGACTCACTCAGTGAAGACCCGGCATTGTGGTACTCACTGACTCACTCAGTGAAGACCCGGCTTTGAACAGGCTGACTCACTCAGTGAAGACCCGGCTTTGAACAGGCTGACTCACTCAGTGAAGACCCGGTGTAGGATCCGGTCCGGTCCCCCCTCTGAAGCAGTCCCCCGGGGGACCAATTCGTGGCAAAAACTGCTCTATAATGGTCCCCCCTTAGACATCCAGCCTCGTTTTCGACTGGTCCCCCTGGGCGATTTTGGTCCCCCCTCGCATCCAAAATAGGCCCCCTCTCGAACTGGTCCCCCTCTTTTCTAACCAATGTAGAGCTATGTCAGTATTTATTTTTAACTTTATTGTTATAGTGTGTGTCAACTCAGTAGAAAACGTGACTCTGGATCTCTCTCACACTCTCTCTCTCTCTCTCTCGCCCCCCACACTTTCTCTCCTCCCCCCATCTCTCAAACACACACACACACACATTATGCACGCACGCACGCACGCGTGCACACTCACTCACGCACGCACGCACGCAAACACACACGCGCACACACACACACACACACACACACCTCTTTCGTTATATGTATAATTATTTTCATTTTTGTACAGAGATGTTATTCAAGATGATCTTGAACTGGGTCAAGGTTACAGTGTCAAATCTAAACTTTTAAAAGTGATTTAACTTCGTAGATTTGCCGTTCTATGTAGCCTATACTTTTGTTTTTTTTATTTTCTCTTTTTTTTTTTTTTGTGGGATGAGGAAACGGTCGCCACTAAAAAACAAAAGTATAGGCTACATAGAACGGCAAATCTACGAAGTTAAATCACTTTTAAAAGTTTAGATTTGTTTTTTCTTTTCTTTTATTTATTTTTTTTGTGGGATGAGAAAACGGTCGCCACGCTTCTTGACACGTCACGTGACTCGTGTCAAACATGCCTATAATTATAAGTACACGACAATTCATTCCGTACTTGGGCCACCGAGGTTGAGATATTTGCTGCAGCCACCCTCTTGGACACGCCCGTGTATGTGTTCACAAGAGAGGCTCCAGGCCGACAACCTAGGTGGCTGAAATACGGGCCAGTTTGGCAATCGGCCCCATTGAAAACAGACAGAGTAATTTATATAATGAATCTTGGACATCACTTTGCTCCTGTTTTTTGTGTCACTCCTTAGACCAGAACTGTTAGTCTTCTGCTGTTTTTGTTGTTTCAAGGGTCATGATTTGAGACACTGGTACTCAGTCTTGACTGTCTACTTGAAGTACGCTGAAAGCCAAAGGTGGCAACTAGTTTTCATGTCATGGACACTTACTTAATTTTGAAGAAATATTTTTCTATGGCGTTGTATAGAAAATATTAGATACTTGGTCTTTGATGTTATTCTCTAAATGCTATTTCCAGTTTTAAAAAAATGACAGGAAATGTGGACAGCAAAAAACAACCAATGCAAAAAAACAACTGAAAGAAACAAGAACACAACCAAACAAATATATCTCACACACACAAAAATAACAACAAGCACATAAATCGGAAAAAAAAGAAAAAAAAATGTTCCTATGGCCCTGTGCTTTTGGGGACAATAAAGTTTTGTAACAATAAAGTTAAAAATAAATACTGACATAGCTCTACATTGGTTAGAAAAGAGGGGGACCAGTTCGAGAGGGGGCCTATTTTGGATGCGAGGGGGGACCAAAATCGCCCAGGGGGACCAGTCGAAAACGAGGCTGGATGTCTAAGGGGGGGACCATTATAGAGCAGTTTTTGCCACGAATTGGTCCCCCGGGGGACTACTTCAGAGGGGGGACCGGACCGGATGCTACACCGGCTTTGAACAGGCTGACTCACTCAGTGAAGACCCGGCTTTGAACAGGCTGACTCACTCAGTGAAGACCCGGCTTTGAACAGGCTGACTCACTCAGTGAAGACCCGGCTTTGAACAGGCTGACTCACTCAGTGAAGACCCGGCTTTGAACAGGCTGACTCACTCAGTGAAGACCCGGCTTTGAACAGGCTGACTCACTCAGTGAAGACCCGGCTTTGAACAGGCTGAACTGATTTCAAGCGAAGTTCCGCCCCTGTCAGGGCTTGCCATCACGGGGGTAGCATGCAAGATTTTGCTGCCTCAGTGAAAGAATTCACTATGTCAGTCAGTTGTGATGAGGAAAGTAGAACTATACGGGGAAACTGAAGCTCGGAAGAAAGTTGATACCTGTCTCGCCTCAGTTCGTGTCAGTATTGTGGCACATGCACTTCCAATATCCAGAGTGCATGTAGAAAAGATTCATTTCGAAACACGAAGTGCCGCGACCAGAACAGAAAACAACCACACACCATGCACACAGGAGACAAAAAAAAAGAAAAAAGAAAAGAAAAAGGATGGCGCTTTACCTCGGAAATCACCGGAACGGATTCCCCAACTGAATGCGTCTATCTCTTGTTTTCAGGTGTATTTTCGCTCCGGTTATCATGATATTTTTGGAGGCGGGGGGGGGGGGGGATGACTACGTAACCATTATTCAGTTAGGACGGTTGTCTTGAAACTATGTCACTCAGGTTGTTGACAAAAGAAACTATCAGCATGCTACCTATCTTCTTTCTCTGCCACGGCTGAGATGATAATGGACACAAACTTAGTGCGAGGTCAAGTTTGGTGTTTGTTTGAAAAAAAAACCCAACCCCCCCCCCCCCCCCCCCCGTTTTTTCAGTGTCACAGTGCTGCTAGTCACGCTTGCCATGGTTTTTGTTGTCAGTCACAAAAAGCGCGAGTTTCGCGAATTTTGTCTTTGATAGGGCAAGGTGCATGCCAGGGGGTAGCAAGAGGAAGCAAGCTACCGCTGAAGATGGGACTTTTTGCGCAGAAGAGAGACAAAGTTGTCGTGGGTGGATTTGAGTGAAGTGGGTTTCTGGTCGAAACTGAAAGTAGACTAGCATAACTCTAGTGAGGCCTACCAGAGCGGAATGGAGACATTCAATTTTTTTTTTAAACTCCTGCACGTACGTGCCTATGAATGGTCTGTGCATAGTAATTTTTGTTTCTATATTGAAGCATGTTTAGGAGTGACTATGAGTGATGCCTGACTTGAGGCTCGACTTATAGGGAATATATAGGCATTTTGAGGCTTCGTGCTTGTATTCTTTGACCTAACAATCCGGCATAACACTTGGGATATCATTCTATACCAAACAACGTACAACACTGGTGATATTCTACTGGGCCACACAAGGCATTACACTTGATATCTTTCTGTACCGCACAACCCAGCGACCGACCTAGGCACGGAGAGCAGCGAAGCGCCAGTTTGAAGTAGACTAAACAAGAGTTGCTTCCCTTGCACCGGGACATCCCCCCCGGTTTTCCCGGTCCCGGGCCCAGCAAACTATGGCGAGGTCATTGGCCTAGTTTTTTCTTGGTGTGCCTGAACTCTCATTGGTTGGTTCTGCGTCTCACCACATTATTTCACGGTTCATAAAATGTAGGGGGGGGATCTTTTCCACGCCCACTTTTCGTTTGATAAGCCGCTCGCCTGGGTCAGTCTGAATCACGTTCTGATACTGCCCTGTGTCTTGCCCACAAAAAAACCACCTCTCGCATCTAATTTTGCATCCAGCTGGCCGTTAAAACATCTTTCACGCTTCATCGGCCTTTTTGTCTAAAAAAAAAAACAACGTGACGATCCGATGAGTTTTGCTCGCAACTGGGTCGCCCCGCACGTGTCTTTGTTTGACGTCCCAAGGTCGTGACGTCAGAGGCTAAATGTGGTTAGCTCCGCCCCCAAACCATTGCCGCCTTCCTTTGACCTATATTCCGTGTGGAGCGCAAAAATCGAACTTTTCTCACAGAAATATGGTACATCTGCGACGGTTACGTAAGCAGCGGCATTGTATGTTGATGCGCTGAAGCCTGCAGGCGCCTGCAAAGAGTATTCTCCGCGTTCCAGCCGATCGAAGCCGGTGCGACGGTGGGCGAGGGAAGTTCATTCACAGTGAGTCCTTGTAAGCCAGTCAAGGACAAACCCCCGCGTGCCAAGCGTGTGAGTGGCAGCGCTGAGAGCCAGTTGCGTGGCATACAGTCGACCAGGCCGCGTCGGGGAGTTGGGTTTGACTTTGCCAGGCTACGTATACTGCAGTCAGTCTCAACTCAGCTATTCGCGTCTGTACAGGTTCACACAGGGCCACTACTCTACCACCCAACTTCTTCCATCTTTTTTTAATTTTTTATTTTTTCATCATCCGGTTCCACAGAGCTCAGAAACGCAGTCGACCCTATCAACGGCTCGACTGATGCAGGGTAAGTGTTGATTTTATCGTCTATATTTGCATTGATCGTGGACCCCTCCCACCCCGTATCGGCCGCCCAACCGGTCGACTGTACTTGGGGAACTGCTGTCTTTGTGGCCTAGCCTAGTGAACTACTGCCCTATTTCGGAGTTTTTTCGCCCTTCGTGAAACTATGATCTCTTTTGTTCGTGGACTTTAAATCGCCGTCTAGTTCGGTTCATCTGCACTATTGAATGCTGTTCTTCGTTGCACCCAAAAGTTCTGTAATTATCGAGTTTTTTGGGTTTTTTTTTGTTTGTTTCTGTGAGTTCTTTTGTTTCGACCGTTAAGTCTGCTGGAACATTTCGTCTCCTGCATCTCATATTTTAGAGATTATATCAAAAAAGAAAAACGTTAGTTGTGCATTGTTAGTGTTAATTCCGTGAATATGCTGATTGATTGATTGATTGCTTGATTGATTGATTGATTGATTGATTGACACACCTTTACTCAAGCTTCAGTAGTACCAGCAATATGACGTAGCCGGTGTTTTATAAGCAAATCCAGATATCCGTCTGGTTCACATTGCAGACAGTCTGTTCGATCAATTAAAGATGCGCGCTCGGGTTAGATCAGAATCGGTGGCGCCCTATTGGTCGGTTACGTGTCTCGTGCAGCCTGCACGTGCAACTCGAGGCTTACACAATGCCCCATGTCGCACTGGAATGGGCTTCAGCAACTGATGTCTCGTGAAACGAGATCCGACAAAGCCCTTGCTGAGATCATTTTAATTTAATCAGCGATGAATAAAAGAAGAAAAAAAAAGTCGCTTATCCTTGTCAGGTCATCGCCGTTTGCCGTTTTGTAAATTAAAAGTAATTTGGCATAATTAATTTTCATCAGTTTGGTCTTTTTACAATCCCAGTTTAAGCTTCTGGATTCTCTCTCTCTCTCTCTCTCTCTCTCTCTCTCCGCTGCTGATTTTAACCGAGAGCTGGAAAAATGATACCCCGATGGCGCAGTGGTCACCACGACCCGTTGAATGAGATTTTCACCGTGCCTTTCTTGGGTGTAACCCGAACAGAACCTCTCCTTTGTCTCTTTTCACTGCACGCGGAAAGTCATCACCGGCTTACTGTTAGTTTTGACTGGACGAGTTTACTTCCAGGTTTTGTACGTTTAGTAAGCATTTTAAGACCCTGCTTTCAGTTCCGTGGGTGAAATACAGGAAAAGAGTAGACTCAAGTTCGTCGACTCATTCCTCTAAAAATGAATTCCCGATTCAGTTATTCCAAGAAACAGAAATGGGTTACAGTTATGCGTAGCGGCCGCCGGTGTCAGCAGAGTGTTACAAAGGCACAGTTTTATAGACCTACCGAGGAGTAAAATTAGCAATGATTGCATTAAAAAAAATAAAAATTTTGAAACGTCTGACGTTGTTTAACAGTTCTGAGTAATGCAACCACTGATTGAGATCAGTTTTGAAGTCGGAAAAAAATGAGAAAGAAAACAAGACGGGAAAAACGTCACATTTTTGTCAAAAGTGAAAATAAACTTCAAAGTGTAAAGTTAGATTTGACTGCTTGCAGCATCAGGGGGAAACCATCCCAACAAAAGACAGATAAGCAGAAGGAAAACGTGTCATAACTCCGTGATCACCAAAAATAGAACCAGCCTGCAGGCGAGTTCTCATGAGACCTTGAGTATTTCGCTCAAAGAGGACGGGCATTTGCACACATGTATGTGTTATTGACACGGGACCAGTCATTATCAGGTTATATTACGACGCAAACCGTGTAACATACTGCACGGCCGACCAACGGTGTGACGTGAGCCCGAGAACTACGTGTTTCAGTTCGACCAATGGCGGGCATGTTTACTCGATCGGTTTCGCTGTAGGGTGAGCGGGGCACACCTTTCCTTCTGTGACTCATGAGAAAATTACGTGACGAAATGCCCTGTTTCAATGACTTGGGATTTTTTTCCCGTGCCCCATGCAATTCCCTTCATACTATCACCTCCTTCCAGATGTGTTTGTATTTTTCAGTGGTTTGTGGTTTTGTTGTTGTGATTTTCATTTTTTTTGTGCTTAAAATTACGTATCACATTCTGAGTACTGGCCAGTAATATGCCCGTGCAAAACAATGTAGCTCAGTCACAGTTCGTTACAAAACTCTGTCTGTCTGTCTGTCTGTCTCTCTGTCTGTCTCTCTGTTTTTGTCTGTATCTGTGGTACACTGTGAGATAAACTTCCCTATGAGAAAACTAGCACCCGTAGCACCGGTTTGTATTTCAGTGGAAATACAGCGTTTTATGTAAGTGCAGAGTCAAGGTATAGAAGACAGTCCCGTCAGTTTTTCAGCGGAAAATTCGCTCTCCATCTCACGATCTTATTTTAGCAGACGATTGTTTTCAACGGTTTTGGCTTCAGCCACGGAGGTTATTGTCCGCAGACGTATAATTATGTATGACGTAGGGAGAGAGAGAGAGAGAGAGAGGGGGGGAGAGAGAGAGAGAGAGGTGCTGTGACTAATCTACAATTTTTTTTTAATGTTAATAACGCACAGGCACAGTACTGGCCAGTACTCAAAATGTCAGTGATTATGTTTAAAAAGAAAGAAGAAAATCAGTCACAGCAGCAAAACAACAAACCAGTGAAAAGTTTAAAAAAGTGTGGGAGGAGATGATGTATGTAATTGTAAACAGGGGTTAAACTAAAAATAGTCACGGGATGCACTTTCATCGTTCGTTGATTCTGAACATTTTCGGGCCTTCTTTTGTTGCTTTGGGCGGACACAGTTCAGTTCTTCAACTGACCTTACTTGTTTACCGTATTTTCCCGGCCTTATGAATCGACCTACAATCACTGAGCCTGCAGCTATATTTGACAGCTGTACACGACGCAGAACGGTCGGCTAGAATTGTTTTGTGTATGAACCTGTTTTGGGCGAGAAACACCGAAAACCTTTTAAGGTCAGACGAGGTCAAGCGGAAAATAGGCCATCGCCCTCAAAAAATAGGTCGATGCCTCCCAGTCTTTGTCCTTCCAAAACTAGGTCTGCCCGTGTCACAGTACAGAGAGAGAGAGAGAGAGAGAGAGAGCGGGTGTCAGGAAAGGCACACACGGCTCCGCGCGCGATCTGTTTGGTACGAATAGCTCGCATACTGAATATGTAAATAGGTGTGGCGGAAAACTAGGTCGGTCAAACAAGAGCAAACCCGATCGGGCATCGCGCGACTGACGTAAGCAAACGACTGCACTCGCGCGCGCGAGGTCAACCGCCTGACTGCCACGAGAACCAATCAGTTCGCCCTGTTTGCTGCCGCCGAGCCGAGCCGAGTGGCGCCGAACGTTGCCGAAGCTGTACCGAACGGGTTTGCACTTTTAGACCAGTAGGGGTTGCGAAGGCCTTGCTGAGGCTGTGTGAACTGGGCTTATTTATAGCGCACCGCGTGCTTGCTGACGCAAATATAACTCCCGGATCACTGGACTTCCCTCATTCACTCGCGAAACTTCGGGCAGGCAAGACCGTCTTTCTCGACACTCAACTATTTCCAGCAACTTGTTTTTCTTATCTTGGACTGTTTACTTGAAGCGGAGTTGGGTGTTTTCCGCTCGGACTTGAGTTGTTGATGTGAATTTATTTGTGTGGTGGATATTTGTGAATATTTCATCACTTTTTTTGCACAACTTGTCACACTTCGGATTTTACCGCACGAACTTCCGAGAATCAGGATACGTGATTCGTGATCGATTTTTCTTGGAGGAGAGAGGTACTTTGAAATTCGTTTTCTTGTTTTCGCGGAATTTTTTCAAATGCAATTTTTTTAGTTATGTATCTGACCATTGCTTTGTGTTATTTTAGCGGTTTCAGTATTCTTAAACCTTTTTTTGCTCTTTTTCGATATTGAAGTATTAGACTTAACTGTTGCAAGTACTTGTTGCAACACGAACGTGTGTGCAATGCACACATGCAGCATGTGTCTGCTTTACTCATATTTATATTTGTATTTTGTCGTTGTTGCAGTTCCCCTACGGGCGTTTTGAGTCCATGGAGGTGCTGTGTCGCAACCAGCAAGTGTTCGGTGCGCAGCCCGCTGCCATGTACCCCCCAACCCTTACCCGCATGTTCGCCACCCCATCCGACGCCTACACGTGCTACTCGTTCGAGTCCGGTACCCGCTCACCCAGCACCCCATCCCGGACACCCACCCCACCCAGCAAATCACGAAGTCCGGTAGAGATGAATAACGCGCATGGCACCACGCTGCAATCCGTGCTGAGAGGAGAGGTACCGCCAGCTTACTCCCACCTACTGTCCACACACAGCCCCCACTCCCCGGCCCGTAGCCCCCATCATCAGCTCCACAGTCCAGTGGACACCAAGCCGGCCAGGGGGTCCCCTTTCGTGGAGGTTGAAGCTTCGTCGGCGTACGTGCGCGGACCGACGACGGTGTTGTCGCCACCACCCGAGGACATGCAGACGGAGCCCATCGACTTGTCCGTCAAGCGTCCGGCATCAGCGTCATCAGACACGTCACTGTCCGCCCCGTCCCCCGCCTCCTTCCATCACACGTTCCCCCCGAGTCCTGCCGAGGATCACCAGGGTCATCAGAGCGAGTTTTCTCTACTCCGTAACTTGCTCAGCGTGGGCAAGGCGTCATCATCCTCATCCGCGTCGTCAGCCTTCTCATCGCCCTCCACGTCCAACTCGGACCGCTCCTGCGACTCTCCGTGCTCCGACTCCGGGTCGTCCCCAGCCCGCCATCTTTGCGGCTCCACCCGGGTCACGCTGGCCAAGAAGAACATGTACCCGGTATCGGCCCGGGTGTCGGACTGGTTAGTCAAAGTCGTGCAGTTCGCCAAGTCCATCCCAGAATTCATGTCGCTCGACCACAACGACAAGGTGACGCTGGTCCTCAACTCATGGAGTCGTCTGTTGCTTCTCTACATGGCAGAGTCCAACTTCCAGTTCGTCGTCACTCCGACACACTCCGAACCCCAGCCCTCGGAGATGGAGGGCGGGCCGTCACCGGACGAACCGACCATGAAGTCTGTGGAGGGGGTTCAAACCTTCATCAGGAAGTGCCAGCACATGGGTGTGGAGGCCAAGGAATACGCCTTCCTTCGAATGTTGGTGCTGTTCAATTCCGGTAAGAATCAAATCCGTTATGCTCTCTCTCTCTCTCTCTCTCTCGTCTGGTCTTTTTCCCTTGTGGTAATGATTTTGCATGTTCGTCACAGTGTTTGTTAACTTTTTATTTGTACGTTTGCTACGGTTCATGAATTTACATTGTCAGTTCTGTGTTTGTGATTTTCTCGCTCTCGTGTATTTGCTGCCAAATCATTTTCATTTGACATTGTGCCAGATTTTCTTTTACATTCACACAGTTATGTCTGCCTGCTTGCCCCCCCCCCCCCTCCTCCTCTCTCTCTCTCTGTGCCACACATGCCCAGACTTGACTTCCTGTGAAAGGAGGTTCCGTTTTTAGCAGGCGTCGATCCTTTTCCGTGCGCCCCACATTTGCCCCCAGCAGGTCGTATTCTCCCCCTGTTTGTCTACCCCGCCCTCCGTTAGCGGTCGGCCCAGACTGTAGACAGACAAGGATCGGCCAAGTGACACACTAACGTACAGGCTAACCGTCAGTCGATACTCCCTCCCTCTCTCTCTCTCTTGCTCTGCGTTCTTGCTCGCTCGTCTGCCCTGCCATTCAACTCGCAGCCGAGCCGCCGTTATCGAACAACCTCCACATCCAAAATTACGCGGTGCAGTCAGTTGCAAAAGGGAATAGTTATTAGCTGTTGCTCGACTCTCTCTCTCTCTCTCTCTCTCTCTCACACACACACACACACACACACACACACACACACACACACACACACACAAGGAGCTTTACTCTAATTAAAACTTGCAAAAGGTCAGACGGTCAGCTAAGAATTTTATCTCGACCACACGAGCCAAGGTCTCGCTCTCTCTCTCTCTCTCTCTCTGACCTTGCACGTATAACCACAGACTGGTTGAGAGACGGTCGAGTCAGGAGAGGGGGGGGGGGAGGAGGAAGTTACAGACCTGTCAGAATGTCCTTCATAGAACCCTGACCGCCGTGAGGGGGGCGAGTGAACGGGGCAAAAGGTGAGGGGTCAGGTAGGACTGGTCAAGGCGAGAGGGAGAGAGACAGAGAGCGAGAGAGAGCGGTCACTGGTGCAGAAAGCTCCGGCCCCAGCCGACCCTGGATCCCCCCACCTAGCAGATGGTTTATTGCCGGAACAGGGGGAGAAGGGGGGGGGGGAAGGAAGGGGGTGGTTCGTCTGTTCGGTCGTGCCCGGTGAACTTAGACGGAGGCAGTCTGAGGACAAACCGTGTTCCTTGTCTTTACAGCGGGGAAGGAGTCAAGGTGAGGGGAGGGGGGGGGAGGGGGAGGTGTGAGGAGGGTTATATGTGGATGGGGGGTTGGACTTGAGGACAGGTAGAGGTTAGATGCTGATCCTTGTCATATCGGTAACGTACGCTTGAGCCACAGAAGAAGACAGAAATACCTATAATTATGGTCATGTCTCATCCTGACGTGTCCTGCTTTGATATGCACACTTGATACAGAGACTTTTAATGGATTTTCATTCGCATAGTAACAACATTGAAAATAGTGTAAGGCTGCTCTCTCTCTCTCTCTCTTTAAGCCACAGCTGGCTGGCAACAGTCCGGCACTGACCTCTCCTGCTGTATCAGGATCATTCAGGGTCGTTAGATTCTGCTCGTGTGCATCTGGTTTCAAAGGGCCTTTGGGGACCGGAGGTAGGGGGGGGGGGAGGGGTCCCAGGGCAACTGAAAGTTGACTGCGCCATGTCTATTTTAGGCTTGTCTCGTCTGCCGACATGCAGAGGCCGCCCTGAAGACAAAGAAAGGCGGGGAGAGGTCAGGGGACGGACCTCTCAGTGTTAGACCCATACACACGATCAGGCTTTGTATTGCTGGCAGAGTCAACGACCGGTGCTGAATCGGCCTGTTTTATGGGCTGAGCAGTCAACTGCTCGTATGTCTCTAGTGACCTTGGTGTGTCCAATAATCCTTTCTTGCTTTCTAAGCGAAGTCGGCTCACGCTGATTAGCGAATGCTCGCCACAGGTTTTCCGCATTTTAGTACATGACTAATGCATCTACTGTTGAAATTAGCCGAGGGACAAAAGCTGTCAGGTTCTGTGTCAGAAAGTGGGGACAAGCCATCCCGATACAGATCAGTTTTCAGTGCAGTCCACCTTCCCTCGTCATCTTCTGCGTTCACAGCGGCTCGCGATGTGCATTCATCAGCTTATGTCAACTTCCTAGTGAGATGTTTAATCGCATTACCTGATGTCTACCTCGGCTTAGTCCTGTTTGAACCGGTGTACCGGACATACGCGTAGATTTCCTGGTAGCAGCCCCCCCCCCACCCCCTGCCCAGAGAGGTAAACCACTACCCCCCCCCCCCCCCGGCCTGTTTTGTCTCTTCTGCCCGTCTTAAGTGTGGTTAGACATAGATGGTAATGTGGACAGAGACGTAATTCACGCACAGCCGCTTCCTTGTTTGTCGACTAGACGTGCTGGGAGGGAATGGCTGACGACCCCTGACTGACATAGTGTTCCGTGTCAGGTTTCAAGGCCGTCGTGAGTCAGAAGGAGTGCGTTACGAAACGTTGACAATGTTCTTTGACATTCCATAAGCGATGTCATGTTAGGGTCTCTTTACGTGCGAAAAGCCGTCTCCGTGGTCGATATTTTAAAACCACTTCTGTCACTTTTCAGAGAGAGAGAGAGAGAGAGAGAGTGTGTGTGTGTGTGTGTGTGTGTGTGTGTGTGTGTGTGTGTGTGAGAGAGAGAGAGAGAGAGAGAGAGCTTTCACAAAAACGAACTGTTCTGTCCTGAACTGTATATTATCTAGTTCATTTGACTGGGACAGGTTTTTAGCCATTATGGTACGCCTTTCTGCGCCCTGGGCAGGTTACATGTATATAGATGAAGAGAAACTTTGGCCTCGAAAGTTCGGAACTGACGCAATGCACTGGTAGTTCGACATGTGCTAGGTCACATCCAATGACCGAGAACCGCCCTGAGACGGGGCCGCATGAGAGGAGATAGAGCGAGAGAGAGAGAGAGAGGTGTGGGTGGGGGGGGGCTGTAAATGGTTTGACAAGGTAAAAGTCAATTTTCAGTTTGAGTCAGTCGTAGCTACAGAGAGAGAGAGAGAGAGAGAGAGAGAGAGCGCAAATAAACCTACAGAGTTCGAGCGAAGGATTAGAGAGCTGGACGAAATCCGGGCGGGGACAGGGTACGGTACGTCCGAGAAGTATGTCAGGGCAAAGTGAGCTGTTTCTCGGTCACCTTATTTCACCTCCTCTGCCTTGCCCGGCCCGGCACTGTGTGTGACCCGCACTAAGCGTACGGGCGGCCGATCCTGTACAAAGCGGTTCGAGGCCCGGTTTCCTTGGGCGACAATAACATCCTACAGATTGTGCGGCCCCAGTGTTATTGTTGGCTGGGCGAGGCCGTTGCCAGGCGCCTCCTGTTTACAGCTCTATATCTGGACATATTTCAGGCCCTCCTGAGTGGAACTGCATTCCACTTCAGAATCTTTTTTTTTTATATATATATATTATTGTTATCCATTTGGAAGAAGCTAACAGAGGTATTAGGATAAGATGATTCATAAAATGGAAACGAAGAAAAAAGTTTAGTTTAAAATAAGTTTGAAAATGGAAAATGCTAAAAGTAAAGTTTGCAATAGTGGGGAAAATGAATGAAGTAGTCAAAATTGAAATAAAAACGTGAAACTGGAAAGTTTTTTTTTTTCAAAGTTGCGGCCGTTTAAAGTTAAATGTGCTTATTTACGCTTCGACGTCAAACCGGATTCCCTTCCTGTAAACATAGCTACTGGAAGTAAATGGGCAAAGTTAGCTAGCTTGCAGCATTGTGTATTGTGGCCGGGGTTTACTGAACAAAGGACTGTGGAGAGGACGTTGACTCCCGCTCGCACGTCATCAGAGACAGACCTTTGAGCAGTGTGCAGTAGCAGCGGCTAATGACTACAATGTCGGGCAATCTATTAACCTGCAGGCTTCTGGCAGTCAGTGTACAGAGTAGTACCAACAACACTCCCACAGGCGCTCTGCCTCTCGCGCGATCTAGTGTGATGAGACTTGGGGGTCAGTGACCTGGACGCTTTCTGCCTTAGCCAGCCAGCGAGCCAGAGAGAGACAGAGAGAGAGAGGGTGGGTGTCCTTCAGTTGAGATGTCCTGGAGTGTGGGTTGAGTGACCGCTTCGGATATAATACAGTAAGGCTTCACTGCCTAAATGGGTGAAGGTCGCTTGCTTTCGGTGGTACAGGGTACAAAGTTCTACAGTGCTGGTCCCTTCTCGTGTTGGTTGAATAACTTCAGTCCATACTAACTACAGAGGAGCAGCTGTGGCGAAACTTGACAAGAGGGGCGGAGTCAGGGTGGGGGTGGGTTGGCAGAGAGGGAGGTAGGGAAGGAGGTTGCTGTGGAAGCAGAATGGAGTTAGGTGATTGACCCTACAGTTCGAAGTGAGTGACCGTTACGGTCACTTAACCTTAGCAGGTGCAGAGTGAGTTAAGCTCACGTCACAGTGCGACTCGGGTGGTTGATGTACCTGTGAAGGTTCTTGGCTTGGCTTCTCCCCCCCCCCCCCCCACACACACACACAAGAATTGACAGCCGAGTAAAACGTCGCTTGGTTTGTTCTAAAAATAGACTGACCGAAAGCCACTTCCGTCTTCGACCCCTATCATGATGGCAAGTTGACACTTGTTTGGTTGCCGTGTGGACAGCAGAAATTTTTCAAACTCCTGTCGTCTTTGTTCGAGTTGGGCGTCCGGTACGGCTTTGTTTAGTTAGCAAACGAAGCGGGATCAGTTCAACACGGAAGTGAACATCTAGGACCGGAAGTTTGCTGTCCCAGTTACTGCCTCTCTCTCTCTCTCTCTCTCTCTGTGCAAGAGTCGTCAAATATTTGACAGGGCGATCAGGTTTGTTTGAAGATTGTCCAGATGTTTTTGGCCATATTTCACTCACTGCCAAAAAGGGGACGTAAACATAGCATTCGCAGTTTTGAATTGTTGCCAGGAACCGCAACTCTTTCCGCGTGCCTGTTCCCTGCTCTATTTTAGTTTGCATGTTTACAGTAGATGTTTAGAGGAATCAGAAACCGGCTGTTGTTACGGGAAGTGGGAAGTTTCCGCGTGCAGGGAACAGTGACATTACCGGGTTTGACCTGAAAGTTTCCGCTTAACCATGCAGGAAGAGAGATTGGGTGTGATTGTTTTGTTTATTTCTGTTCCTTTTATTAGCTCCCCCCCCCCCCCCACACACACATACCCGTTTTCCAAGCTTTGGCTTCTCTCTGTCTTTATTGTCGTCAGTCTCTCTCTCCCTCTCTCTCTCTCTCTCCACACGGTTTTGTACCCCTATGTCTCGGACGTTTGTTCTGAATTGTCCATTCCTATCACGGTTTGTGTTTGCATGCACATTTGTCAAGTCCTAGAGTTACATGTCTGTAGCGATGCTTGTTTACACAGAACTCACTCCACTATGTGGTAGCCACGACTGACGGTTCTGTATCTTTTTGTGTGTGCAGGATACGTGGGACTGAACCGACCTGACGTGGTTGACAGTCTCAACTCTGTGGTCCAGCAACTTCTACAACAGCACGTGCGAGTCGCGCGCCCCGATGACGTCATGCACTACTCTCGTCTGCTCATGTGCCTCCCGTCTCTGTACGGCATCAGTTCCAAGATGGTGGAGCGTCTCTTCTGTCGCCACATCAACAGCAACACCGACATGGAAGTCTTGCTCAAAGAGCTGCTGCAAAACCTGTAACGCGATTGGTCCGTTCAGCAAAAACGTGCAAACAAACTCGTACACGATTGGTAGAGACGATTGGTAGAGATTGCAACCACGCGAGTAAGCTCGTACACGATTGGTGGAGAACGTTTGGTGCAGAGATCCACTGTTCGAGTTGAATGAACGAATGGAACTCGCTGGTTTTCTCATCTCAAAGAAAAGAGAACTCGTCCCGTCCAGGATTCGATTGCTTGCTCTTGGAAGAGTAGACTTTTTTTTTTTGCGAACAGTCGTTGATTCTTCAACATGCATTGGTTGACAGTGGTTGCTTCTCGAGGGTTGATTCTTCTGACGGAGACTGAACACTTTGAATCATCTCGATATGCAACAGAGGAGGATGAGACTCGAATCTCTCGATCTATTGTGCTGAAGCTTGCCACATTCATGAGAATCCATATATACATAATTTATCTTATGTCCATCTATTTAAAATAAAACTGCCGTATGGACTTTGATATTCACGCTAAACGTTTCCATACCTTCCAGCTGACCAAAGACATAATATCAAATCACGAGGACATCAAACCATTGGAGCATACACATTCATTCAGATCAACAACTTTTATTTTTCCCTATGGATGGCTTTGTTGAAAAACCTGCCATTTCAAAAGTTGTGCTGATGATATCTTGACCTGCGCCAGCTCCAAACATAATGTCCAGTTCAAGTTTGTTTGATTCAATCCAACATTCCCAGATCTCAGTACTAATGTTGGTCACATGACAAAGTATACTTATGGAAGGTTTATGTGTTTTTATGTGTTATTCTTGTACCCAGGCCCAGCACAAGTAATTCGTTACTTCCCCATGTTTTTTGTCCCCCCCCCCCCCTCCCCCACTGTCCATTGTGGTTTTGCAAGACTGGTTGTTTGCTAACTTATGAAAATACAATCTCCGTGCAATGGTGGTATACAGTGTATTTGACTTTTGGTGCAAAACATAAGTGGTTTTATGCAGTATGATGCGAATAGAATTATACGTGAAGCATTGTGTTTCTTGCAGGGGAAGCTGTCATGTATTACAGTAGAGAGTAGGTCTCATTGTTTGTCATACTTAATTTATTTATGTACCCTGTCCACAGGACAGAGTACTCACTCACCCAGGAGAGGTTGTGTTTTGTGCATCAATATCAGTCAGTATGGTTCAGCAGTGGGTCGTTATAAACTTGTTATCATTCGTATTTCGTCTGATGTCAGTTGCGTGACTTAGTCTGATTGGACCAGAAGTATGTAGTATCATAATTCATTCCTATCTATCGCTCATTCGCTCTCTGTTTTTTTTTTTTCTTCTGATGGATTTGTTCAATTTAAATGTGGAAGAGTTACTAGTGTATGGACTGACATAGTGTTTTGTTGATTTTGTCTCTGACAGCGGTGTCAATGTTTTTTTTTTCTGTATTTTGTTGACGGTTTTGTTGCTGACAGTAACAGACTACTTATTTGTGAAGTCAAGTGATTTGTGTTCCGGTAATCGGTAACTTGTAGCGTCAGATCATGGAATAGTGTTTAGCGCCGGTTTTAGGAAAAAGTCTTCAGAATTAAATGAAGGAATTCTTTGATAGTTTGCTGTGGTTTAACGAGAAGCAATTCATCATTTGTCAAATTGTCCATGAGAAACAAAAGCAAAGTGAGAGAGACTGATGACATGTGACAAAAACCTCTCCTGTTCACTCAACCATACGTTTCAAAGATATCATGTTTGATGTAAGCGAATTGTGATTTTTCTGTCAGGCAAAACTTTATGCATCAAAGCGTATGACTGAATCCACTTTATGCACACACACACAAATTGTGGCCGTCTTTTAACTTATTTGCAAACAAACAAAGCGAGTCATAACAGACTGTTGAACGAAAGATGTATAAGCGTGGCTGATGTTGGTAGAACACTGTATTTATTAGTCCATGGAAGACTGTTCACAAAATTTATTTTGCTGAGCATTTGCAATCTGTACTGAAGTGAGCATCTTCAGAGAAACCTTCAGACGTTTTGTCCACCTGTCGACAGTAAACTGAATGTATGTTGAGAAGAGATTTCGTGTAAAAGACAAACCTTGCTGTACGCGTTAACTATCTGTATTGGTTATACCTGGTGTTCTGGCGAATGTACGTGTGAACTTATGGTCTGGTGTATATGCTAAAGGTGGACTGTGTACCCTGAACTTGTGTGTAGTGGTGATGCGTGTTGGTATTGTGTTGCTCAGATGGAGTGTGGTTACAATGTGTTTTGTAGTCCTGTAAGTAGGAATAACTTATTGGAAATAAATTATTTTGAACGTGAATTTCCGTGGCTGCTTCCTGTGTGTGTGTGTGTGTGTGTGTGTGAGAGAGAGAGAGAGAGAGAGAGAGAGAGATGCAAAAGCATACATGGACGCACTTACACGTTCAGCAGAACAAGAACAACAACAAATCCATCCAAACAAATTTTTTAAAAAAGGAAGAACCCCCCAAAACCGACGAACATTTTGTTGAGGGCACACACCCCCCAAAAACAAAAACAAAACAAGGCAAACAAACAAACAAACATAAACAACAAAACGAACAACTGACAACAAGAAGCAACAAACACATGAATACAATTCCAACCCCGCTCCATCCACAACTGATCAGAACAGCAACAACAACGACAACAACAGAAACACAAAGAAGCAAACACTGAACCCAAAGCAAAGTACGGGAACCACGTGTGGAATGCACGCTCTCCCGAAAGCACCGTGACCCTGTGATTTTGCAAGATGCAAGTCTGTTCCTGCTCACAAGAAAAGACCCGAGTATTTCTGCCCAACGGTTCAACTCGTCAGTGCGACTTGTCCGTCCACCGGACACACCGGGAAGACTGCGTTGCGTGAACGAAAGACTGGTGAATGTTTGGAAACGAGGTTTTCTGAAGTTCTTGCGGAAAAACAAAGAATGCTTCCACGAATCCCACCTCTACACCCCTCCCCCCCCCCTTTTTTAAAAAAAAAAACTCTTTTCCCCATTTGCTCTGACCTCTTGCAAGTCCCCAAAAGTCAGTACTGATACAGCCAAATGATGACTCTACAAATTTACAAGGGCGGCGATTGATATGTCAGACACGTTTTGTATTTCCACATTTCACGTGCAGGTCTATACGAAGTACAACTGTCACGTGCTGGTATCCAGACTGATGTTGTCTGCCCATCACTGAGAATCAGGATTTTTACCGCCTGCACTTCCTTGCGAATATTATGATCAGTGGTTGCTGATTGGTCACACTGACAAGACAGACACCCCTACCCTCATCACACACACACACACACACACACACACACACACACACACACACACACACTGAAATAAAGAAACCCAAAACAAGAAACAAACAAACAAACAAACTGTACAGGGGCGCCGGAACCGGGGGGGGGCAGGGGGGGCAGCTGCCCCCCCTGTACCCAAGCAGGGAGGGGCAAGAGTGTCTTTTTGCCCCCCCCCCCCTGGAAAATCAGGTGACTATGGCAAGAGGGGGGGCAAAGCCATGGTCTTGCCTCCCCCCCCCCCCCGTCCCCTACCTCTCCCCTACCCCTCTTCCTGCTCTCTCCCTCATCCCACCCAACAGAGAACTGTTTTTGCAGACCGAAGGCTGTCCGCTCCTCCCCCCCCCCCCCCCCCCGCTTTTCACTTTTTTCGGGCAATGTCCTTCTTTCCAGTGGCTCCCTGGTTCGTAAAGGTTTTTTTTTGTCTGCGCAGCATCTGATCGCCCCCCCCCCCCCCCGCTGTTCAATTTCTGCGGGCAACGTTCCCCCCTCCGAGATTCTGCCCCCCCTCCCCCCAACATCTTCCGGCGCCCCTGAAACACACAAACAAACAAACAAAAACCAACAAATTCACCAACCAGCAGCAGCAACAACAACAACAGACTGAAACATTTCCAAACATAACAAAAGTCCGATTCAGTTTCTTTGCACTGATCCATCTGTTCGGGTTGTCTCTCTCCTATCGCTCGCTGAGTGCAAGTGCAGCAATCCTGTTCGGCCAAACACGTGACCTATGGAAACACGCGTGGGTTTCGGAATCAATCGTGAGCTAGCATCCCATGGTTCACTGCTGTCCCACATCCTGGACTGGTGAAACAGCACTCGTTGCACGTGCAGTCGCAAAGAGGACCACGCGGGTACTGGAATTTATGCCGGGCCACCGGGTGCTTCCGTTTCTGTCCTCAAAGCCGGAAACTGGGTCGAGGTGATTTGAACTTTACTGATAGCGATGAAAAAGAAAACCAAAAAAAAAAATAAAAAAAAAAAAAAAAAAAAACGGCTCTGGCCTGTGCTGTACGGTATAGTCTGAAAACTTCCCCACCCCTCCCTCCACCGCAACCCCCCCCTACCCCAGTTTCCTTTGATCTGAGAGCTCAGGGCGCCACAAGATCGTGTCTCCAGTCATCCTGTGTCCATGTCCGGTACGCAGACGGTGCGGACATAGCCAGTACGAATCAATGCGACTTCCCACTATGTAGGGAACTATCACCATTGGCATTGTCACATCAGTCATGCAAATATACCCCCCACCTAAAATTTTGTGGGAGAAGGAAAGCCTGAGGGCCTGCACTGAGAGAAACCCTCGTTGAGCAGCCCGGAACTAGGAAAAACGATCGGCATCACATATCACAGCTCGACCAAGGTTCGAACCCACGCTTCATCGACGGTGACAGTGGGTTCGAGCTCACTTGAGGCAATTTTTTTTTCAACGGAAGAATGTGTCACCATTCATTCGGGCCGACCGCCGTGTGTGTGTGTGTGTGTGTGTGTGTGTGTGTGCGTGTGCGGGCGGAGGGGGGGGGGGCAGCTGGCGGGGTTGTCTCTCCGGGTACTCCGGCTTCCTCCCCCTAGCTTCTGTTTTCGAAATGTTCAGCCCACAAAATTTCAAAATTAATGGAGTTCTAAAATTTCGTAACCTAAAACAGCTGCAATAAGCCGACCAGTCACACCTCATGATTGTCATGTGTTCATGTCCGGTGTGTGTGAGTGAGTGCGTGTGATTCACGTGTGTGTGCGTGTTGTGTCCAACCTGCGGCGCTTTAAGCCATGAGAATGGGATAAAGCGCCCATATTAATGTCATTATTATTATCATTATTATTATAGTCGTAGACCCCAACTCAGTGTGTAGGAAGTTGGATCATTGGGTGGGTGTTTGGGAGTTTAACATCCTTTTTCACCACGTATGAGTGATATCAAAGACGGGGCAACGAGAAAAAGACCAGCACAAATATTTGGCCCCAGCCGGGATTCGAACTCACGACCAGACATTGAAAGATCTGGATTGATTTGGACTGATCTGATTTGGATCAGGACATGAATGCTACCTTCTGTAATCGAACTGGACATACATTCTCCGTACAATGCGGTTACCCGTGAGTTGGAGTCTATATAAAACGAGCTGAGAAATGTGAATCTGTTGACGATGAAACACCCGGATCCGATGCAATGTGGGCCATTTGCTGCTTCAGCTGAATTTCGAATCTCTGAAATCAGCCGATATCATGTTGTAGATCTAATAAGTGGCACGTGAATGAACGCGCACGTGATTTTGAAGGTCGGTCACGTACCCTGTTTCAGTCTGTCGCCAAGAATAGGCTTTGTTCACGCGTACGACAAAGATGGCGGTCACTGGGGATGTAGGCTTCTTGGATTTCCCCTACACGTGCAAGGGTGACGTCAGTCAGACTCAGATGCGTCTCAGCAACCTTCATTTTTTGCACTTTTTGCCCGATTCCGGCCATACAGTATTCCATACAGGCTCTTTCAGTTTTGTAGCTCCAACCTTTTTGGAATTCTCTGTCTGTGCCCCACACTGTCTGTTCTCAAGAGCAATCTTAACCCCCCCCCCCCCTTTTTTTTTTTTTTTTTTTGCAAAGCCTTCCGGCAATTCCCGCAGCTGCGAATTAGCCTTTGTTGCTTGAGCGGCGTGAGGCCACACTGGAGTGGCATACTCCAGTAATTTCCTGAATAACTAGTCAGCTTCACCAGTGTATGTCTGTCCATCCTTGTACAATTTTGCGTGAGTGTCGGTGAGCGATCGGCGCACTGAGTTTTATTAAAAGAAACGCGCCCTACAAATACCATTTGTTACCTGGTGAATGTTCGAAGAGCCCGTCGTCTTACCGAGGAATACGATGACAATCAGGCCAACACTCTTCACGTAGCGAGTTCTTATATTGACTGCTGAAGAAGTCTCACTCACTCACAAAAAGACTCGTGAGCGCGTAGAAAAGTTATAGCCGTGTGGAGTTTATTACGGCACGTCTCTGGTGTCACACTGCACTCTCAAGCTTCGCACATAATTATATGAGCTTCTCTCGTGCACACACACACACACACACACACACACACACACACACACACACACACACACACACACACACACATCTCTTATACAGTCATAGCGTTTTAGCACATTCTGAACCTCTACTATGAAAGAACCAATCAAAAATCAGAACGTAAATCACCTCATTACTATTTTAAAACTTTAGAAAGA
Source organism: Batillaria attramentaria (assembly GCA_018292915.2). Classification (NCBI taxonomy): domain Eukaryota; kingdom Metazoa; phylum Mollusca; class Gastropoda; family Batillariidae; genus Batillaria; species Batillaria attramentaria. The sequence continues at coordinate 252,527 of JACVVK020000085.1, forward strand.
ATCCAAAATTATCGAGTACCCGCCCGCCGATTCTAGGCGCGTTATATAACCACTTCTAACAATTCCTTACAAAGCTATCCCGCCTGGGGTCAAATATTTGTGCTGGCTTTTTCATCGTTGCCCCGTCTTTGATATCACCCGTATGTGGTGGAAAAGGACGTTAAATCCCCAAACACCCACCCACCCACCCTTACAACGCGATATGCACGAAATTTCTGGGAGACTCCGACCTTGACCCTAAATGCGTGTCGGCTGCCGTGGCGTAAAATTAGCTACAGCTACGAGCGTTCCAATGCTCCGGGTCGTGAGTTCGAACCCCGGCTGGGGCCAAATATTGTGCTGGCTTTTTCATCGTTGCCCCGTCTTTGATATCACCCGTATGTGGTGGAAAAGGACGTTAAACCCCCAAACACCCACCCACCCTTATTATCATTTATTTACTAACCAGATGAGCGTCGCATTGGCGACCAGCAGGCCATGTGCTCAACCGGAAGGGCCAAAACTTCTCAATTCTACAACGGAATGAGGCCAGCATAGTGAGGCAATCGTTCACAATTAATACTCTGCCTGAGTAATAGCCAGATACTGTGGAGCGCCATAGTGCCATGCATATACAGACACATAACGCTTATCTCCAACACGCTTAAGTCGAACTTCGGATAAGTCGAAGCAAAATTGTTTTTGCCGGTCAAACATGTTCTTTGTATGAATAAATTTTCCACGGATAAGTCGAAGTACTCCAAAAACGATAAGTTAAACACTGAACGAACACTGGGGGATTTTTTCCCCCGCGGGTCCCACTCGGGGCGAAGAATTTTGCCTTCTCGTATGTGGCACCGTTTTTTCGGGCCGATCGTCGGGGGTTTCTCTCCGGGTACTCCGGCTTCCTCCCCCTCTGCTTTGGAAATGTGCAGTCCGCAAAATTTGAAAATAAATGCATATCTAAATTCCGAAAGTACTTAAATAGCTGAGCTGACTCTTTGCACCACGTGACTGTAATGTAGTCACGCCCAGTGTGTGAGAGAATGCGTGTGATTCACGTGAGCGTGCGTGTTGGGTTCAGCTCGCGGCTCACTTTGAGCCAATTCAAGACTGAAATTGGGCAAAGCGCCCGCATAATACACAGTTGTTAATAAAATATTGGTGCTGGCCTTTTCGGCCTCGTTGCCCCGACGTTGAGATGTATGGAAAAAGACGTTAAACCCTCCAACATCCACCCCGGTGACTGACCGGTTGTTTACAAACGGGTTTCTCTTGCAGCCAAGGACACATCCCGCATTGGCAACAGTACGTCAGTGCAGACGGCTCAACGGTCCGCACCACAGACATGGGTTACCCTTACACCAGTATTTGCATGCCTGGGAACGACGAAGGCCATCCTCCGCCGCGTTTGAATGCAGCACCTCTCTCCACAGATCCATGTGTTACCGTAGAACCGGAGAAGAGCTACGGCGGAGTTGAATGTCCATTCTTTGCAGGAGGTGTGGCGATGACGTCAATTGCGACTTACACAAGCACGCCAGGGCAGGACACGCATGCAAGGAGTAATGACTTGGAGGCGGGGGGGGGGGAGGGGGGAGAGGAGTGTCTGTGTGTGTGTGTGTGTGGGTGGGTGGTGGGGGGGGGGGGAGGGGAAGGGGGAGGGAGGGGGTTGTATAATTTTTTACAAATTGCTGGAAAAGAAAGATTGCTGTCATCAGAGTCGTCATCGTCTCTCACTGAACAACCACAGGCTTCTTCTATGTATCTTGTGCGTGCGTGCGCGCGTGTGTGTGTGTGTGTGTGTGTGTGTGTGTGTGTGTGTGTGTGTGTGTGGCACCGTTTAATGCTCTGCTGTACGATATATTACAGTACATGTTTGATTTTTTGCTTTTCTGAACTGCGTCAGTTACCTAGTAGCTACAGCAACACTGAGCGAGTTATAAAACTGACGTTTGTGTTATAAAACTCCTACCGATGGCAGGTAAGGAATACAGTAGAACTCGGTTATAAGGAGTGCTCGGGGACCGAAAATTTTACTCCTTATAACCGAGGTTCCTTATAACAGAGTTCTCGGATATAAGGAGTACCCAAGCCCAACTACCTTATAACCGGACTTTTGCCGTTTTTCGGTGTCAGAATCAGCAACTCTCTCTCTCTCTCTCTCTCGTACAATGAAACAACAATCTGATGAAAATTACTCAAACAAATTACGTCGTCAAGGTCACTCAAGGCCTCCTTCAATGTCAGGTTAAATTTTGTTTGTTTGAACATGAAAATACTGTTTTTGCTTCCCAACAGTAACTGGCTATTTGCTAAAAAAAAAAAAAAAAAAATAAACAAACAAAAACCCAACCAACCAACCAAACAAAAAAGAGCTTATGAGAGAGAGAGAGAGAGTTATTCAGAGAATAATGTAGTCTTACCAACGAAACATTTTGGGAGTAGAAGTTTTATTTCAAAATGAATAGTGCTGCTGGAAAGAACAAGTAAAGGCTCTCGTATTTTTTCTTCTTGCCAACATTCAATTTATCATACAATGGTAAAGAACCAGTTCAAGACAATAATACAGTATAATGCAAAATAATGTGCCTTTCCCAGGTAATGCACTTTTGGTTTCTTAGAATGATTGAAATTTTCTTCGAAATGTACTTTCAGGGTTTTTTTTCAGGTTTTGTATCAAGTGGACTAAGAAATTTGCTTTCCTAATACCGAGTTTTCTTAAAAGCGAGTTTCTTGTATCCGAGTTTTTTTGTAAAACATAATTAAGAAGGGTTTGGCCGGGGGGTGGGGGGTGGGAGATTCGTTGGCAATATCCATGTTTTGTTATATTTGGCGTGTACTGTACAGTATCTTCCAAAAGAAACGCGAAAATCGCTGTCAAAGACACGTAGTTCTTTTTGTTTCATGTCCAGTTTGGTTCAAATACAATTCATTAGTATGAAAAAAAACGAGAACAACACACACATTTAAAGAGAAGTTTCGTTTGTTACAAAATCAAAGCGTTACCGTTCACAGTTTGCACAGTTCTGGCCCTTGGATTATGAGGTGTCAAAAGGCAGTTCAGTAACGAGTGTGTCCTCCGCCTGCTGCAACCACAGCCTGACACCGGTGTGGCATGGAATGAACCAGTCGTCGAGGCAGCAATCCTGGCAAGACATTCCAGATCCTCTGGATGGCCTGTTGGAGCTCGACGGCGTTCCGTGGACGATTTGCCACCAGGTTAAGTCTGCGCTTGATTTCAGCCCACAAGTTCTCAATCGGGTTTATGTCAGGACGCATAGTGGGCCAAGGCGTTGTCGGGATGTTATTTTGAGCAAGCGCTTGTTGGGTAAGACGAGCGGTGTGCGCCGGCGCATTGTCCTGTTGAAATGTCAGTCCTGCACGACGAGCGAAGAATGGTACCACAACGGGCTGGTTCACATGGTTGATGTAACGCAGCGCGTTGATTCCGCCTCCAGGTCCTGGTCGTAGATTGTTGAAGAAGACAGGTCCCAGGAGCTGTCCACCCCGCATTCCGTCCCACGACATGACTGACGGGCCGCCCCGGAGTGGTACCTGCTGGATGTGGCGGTCCTGCATTCTGGTGACCCTTGGACGCCAGATGCGAACACGTCCAGAACGTGGTTCGAGACAGAATCGACATTCATCACTGAACACAACCTGCTCCCACTGTCTCCTTCTCCAGTTCTGACGCTGTATGGCCCAGTTCAGCCTCGCCTGACGGTGACGCTGGGTCAGAACGGCACCACGGTATGGATGATAGCAGCCAAGGTGGGCAGATCGCAAAACACGTGTCACTGTTTGTTAGCTGAGCTGCCTGTTATGAGTTCCAACGTTCGTTCCGACAGTAAAAGCAGCCTGCTCAAAAGGATGGCGCCGATGATTTCGCTGAATCAGCCGTTCTTGACGCGGAGTTACTACCCTTGGACGGCCACTTCGGGGTCCATCCTGGACTGACCCAGATGCCTGGATTCGAGTCTGAAGCCGATAAATGTTCGAGTGATGAACGTTAAAATGCCGTGCAACATCAGCTAATCGCCTCCCTGCCTGAATTTGCCCAATTGCTTGGGACCGCAACGTGTCCGAAAGACGGGTCATGGCCGCCAAAGACAGGAAAAGGCAGACAACTGAAATTTGAACCACTGGTCAGTTCACCCTATATCTGTGTTCAGCGCTTGCAATCCGTTTTCACTTCGGCGTCTTCCCATTTGCTGACCCACGTGCATTTACCCCGATTCGGAAGGTTGCCCGGAAATGCAATGTCAGCAATTTTTACGGAATCGAACCCTAAAATACCGTAAAGCACGTAATAACGGACAAACGCACGTGATATCGAGTCGACACGTGCAGACACCATTTCAGAATTTGCGTTTCATTTTTTCGCGTTTCTTTTGGAAGATGCTGTATTTTGAAGGCCTTAGCGAAATGCCCGCGGCTGTGCAGCCACTCATCTCATAAACAGTTTGAATACATGCATTATTTCTTGAGAAAAGATGCCTAAAAGCCGTACATGTACATAACAAAGCCTGATGACCGAGGGATGGGAGGGGGTGAAAGGTCTTCATTTTATCTTGAAATCAAAACTTTATTCATCTTGCATGCAGCTTTCAGTGTTTCTTTTTTTCTGTTCTTTTTTCTGTTTTTTTTTTCTCTCAATACTTCACAGATTAACCCATGCACACACATACACAAAGGGCGACCAAAACCGACCCCCCCTCCACTTTCTCTCTCTCTCTCTCAGTCCCCCTGTCTTTCCATTCCTCCCTCCCGCCCCCAGCTCTCTCCCTCTCTCTTTCAGGCCCCCTGTCCTCTAGATCTATGTCTTTAGCCCCCCCCCCCCCCCCCTCTCTCTCTAAGTCTGTCACCCACACACAAACACACACAGAGAAGAAGAAGAAGAAGCCTTACCTTGCATCTGTAAACCATTTTAGTAGATGCTGATCGACACTGTCTAATGTGGCAGATCTCGACTTTTTTCGAGAAAGATCTTCCGAACCTTGGGAAACCTGGTTCAAGTATCTTTGGCGATCTCGCCATATGTTACATAGTGTAGTGAAGGGAACCCCCACCTCTTCTGCAATAGCTACTTTCCTTCTTAGAGGGTTGGCTTGAATCTTTCGGATTATTTCAAGCTTTTCACTGAGGGACAAAGACGTCCTTTTCTTCCGTTCCGACATCTTGGAGACGAACGGAAGTGAGTTTCGCGAAAGCAAAGGCGTATGAAATAACTCAACCTACTTTCGGTTTCAAGCTGGTGCAGTCGGCACTCCTTATAACCGGGCTCAGGGTCGATTTGGGGCAAAATTTTTCACTCCTTATAAGCGAGGTATCGTATAACCGAGCTCCTTATAACCGAGTTTTCGCAAGTCATAACAAAGAACAAAGTAAATCGGGGATTTTTTTTTTGCTCCTTATAACCGAGGTATCTTATAACCGAGCTCCTTATAACCGGGCCCGACTGTATTGTCATTGTCATTGTTAGTGGTCACGATGCATCAGCACTTTTGCCTGCTGCCGCAGAGGTCTCAGGCAAGTCAGGTGTCTACTGACGCAGGAAATGCACACGTCATTTCAGTGTATTGATCTACGGATGTGAGCTGTGGACAGGTGATGGTCAGCTGATCTGTGGCTGCTCAACATGGGTGGGTGGGTGGGTGTTTGGGGGTTTAACGTCCTTTTTCACCACATACGGGTGATATCAAAGACGGGGCAACGATGAAAACGCCAGCACAAATATTTGGTCCCAACCGGGATACGAACTCACGACCCGAGCATTGGAAGTCCAACGCTCTACGCGTACCATTCGGCCACCCCGGCTCCCCCTGCTCAACGTGAGTGAAGAGGGAAATCAGATAAACAGAGAGGCCAGAACTGACAGAAAATCCATTACACACACACACACACACACACCGTGGCACACACACACACACCGTGGCACACACACACACACACACACACACACACACACACACATATATCGTGGCACACACACACACACACACACACACACACACACATATCGTGGCACACATATCGTGGCACACACACACACACACACACACACACACACACACTCAATTCCTATTACCCCATACAGTGATGCAATCTGCCACAGGCCCGGTCCTCTACCTTGGCCCAACACAGCACACATTCCTTGATTCACTCTACACTGTACAGTATACTAGTGACAGCTGTTTCCCCTCTGGCTGGGCTGACCCATGATGCAATGGGGCGTAGTCACGCGCTATCAGGTCACGTCATTCATCCTGGTCTGTCAAAAGTTGCCTAACTTCTTGCGTCAGGAGTGATAGTCGGAAAGGTGAGGCCGTTTACCGTGCACCCCCCCGGCGACTCTATTAGACCAGTTTAAAAATGAACCTTGGGGTGTGCTGAGCACATTAGATCATTGTTCCCAAAAATCGGCTGGGTTGCACCAAGGGTTACAGCCCTTTAAGTGAGGGTACTGTCCGCGCTCACTGACCACAAGCACCATAATGCATTGACAAGCAGTGATTTCAATCACTCACAAGTTGTCCTTTATATTTCACAATATAAATAAGACCATGTATGACTATATTTATAAACGTCTCTTGTCTTCAATAAGTTGTTGTTGTTGTTAGTGGGGAGGTTGTTGTTGTTGTTAGGGGGGGAGGTTGTTGTTGTTAGAGGGAGGTTGTTGTTGTTGTTGTTGTTGTTGTTAGGGGGGAGGTTGTTGTTGTTGTTGTTAGGGGGGAGGTTGTTGTTGTTGTTGTTAGGGGGGGAGGTTGTTGTTGTTGTTGTTAGGGGGGGAGGTTGTTGTTGTTGTTAGGGGGGGGGAGGTTGTTGTTGTTCTTGTTAGGGGGGGGAGGTTGTTGTTGGTGGTGTTTTTTTGTGTGTGTGTGTTTTCATTTATTTGCGGATATTTTTTATGTTATTTAGCTGTTCAACTCACTTGGTATGTTTCCTCTGCTACCCCCCCTAACAACAACAACAACAACAACAACCTCCCCCCCCTAACAACAACAACAACAACCTCCCCCCTAACAACAACAACAACAACAACAACCTCCCCCCCCTAACAACAACAACAACAACCTCCCCCCTAACAACAACAACAACCTCCCCCCTAACAACAACAACAACAACAACCTCCCCCTAACAACAACAACAACAACAACCTCCCCCCTAACAACAACAACAACAACCTCCCCCCTAACAACAACAACAACAACAACAACAACAACAACCTCCCCCCCTAACAACAACAACAACAACCTCCCCCCTAACAACAACAACAACAACAACCTCCCCCCCTAACAACAACAACAACAACCTCCCCCCCTAACAACAACAACAACAACCTCCCCCTAACAACAACAACAACAACAACAACCTCCCCCCCTAACTACAACAACAACAACCTCCCCCCCTAACAACAACAACAACAACAACCTCCCCCCTAACAACAACAACAACAACCTCCCCCCTTAACAACAACAACAACAACAACAACAACAACAACAACAACAACAACAACAACAACAACAACGAGGAATGAACATGCAAACCGTTCAAAACAGACGCAAAAATTCCAAGAACAATGTCTGCACAAAGAAAGAAAGAAAGAAAGAAAGAAAGAAAGACCAAATACAAATGAACACACAAACTGAGAAACAAAAGAGCAAACAAACAAATAAAGAGAATGCTAACCGACAAGCGGTGCTTGTGCTATGAGTTTATTTCATCTTCTATTGACCGCAACTGAGTTTACAAATTAATACGGAACATGCACTATAAAAATGCGTCAGCCTGTGTGAACTGCTGACGACCTAATGATGTGTCAGGCATACATAACCACTACAGATTGTAATAACAGCATTGTATTTATTTATTTATTTTATTATTATTAAACCTGCGACAGTCTTCAGTGCGGCTGTCCGCTCGTTGGCAACCGGGCTTCGGGAGTGTGCACTTTTACAGACATAAGACAGACAATCAGTCTGTGCGGTGAGCTACACTGGACACACTATGGTTATTCTGACGTCAGTCGCGGATTCGGTGAGTGCACGTGCTGTTTCTACGGCAACAGGAGTGCATGGACCTAGCGTAGGCTAACTATGCACCGGAACAGTATCGTGATGTCACTGACGCAGCCTTCTCTCCAGCCGAGCTAATGACCATGATCAGCCTGAGTCCAGGCAGATGCTCTTACGCCACTACCGCCCCGAAGACACGTCAAGTTTCATTGTATGGGAGTGCAGTAAACGCGTGTGTGTGTGTGTGGGGGGGGGGGGGGGGATGGGGGTAATAAGTCAGACGATGTACTTCCCGGCTTGTTTGACTGCCGGGCACTTCCAGCCACAATTAAGCTGCTTAGGCCCGGGACACTTCCTGTCTCATTGTACCCCCTCCCTCCCTCCCTCCCTTCCGTTCTTTTGGAACGGTTTCGTTTGTCAGTGCGCGTGCACGCTCGACATACTCTGTCTTAACGATTAGTACAGCTCTTAATGCGAAACAGTGTTGTTTACTGATTTTGCTCGAGCTGTCGAACATTTAGATTCTGCGACTGTTGATAAATTATATAACAATGTCGCTCAGTGTACAAGACGAGTTAGTGAGCAGCCTACACGCATCTGTTGGCTCAGTGCCAGCATTTGGTCACTGTAGTGGTGATTACGCTAGACTGACACTGCGAAAACAGCTCAGAAAGATTTGTGAGCTTAAAAATCAAAAGGATGGTGCCTTTAAGTGTAATTGATTTGGATAATAATCAGACGTGTGCGAACGAATGCCCAAAGGGGACGGGGGGAGCCGGGGTGGTCGATGGTAGAGCGTTGGACTTCTAATGCTCGGGTCGTGAGTTCGATCCCGGCTGGGGCCAAATATTTGTGCTGGCTTTTTCATCGTTGCCCCGTCTTTGATATCACCCTATGTGGTGGAAAAGGACGTTAACCCCCCCCCCCCCCCAAAGGGGACGGACATGTATGCAGTTTGAGCGGACTCTTCTGCGAATACAGGACAGAAACTTTTGATTGGTGCTTCACGCTCAGTATTGCGAGCCTAAATTCATGTGAAAGTGAGTGAGTGTTTAATAAAGTTATTGTTCTGCATAATTACTATCATTTGCACGTAGTCCTGAGCAAACAAATGCGCAAAAGACACGGGCAGAAAGGCGGGCGCATCTGTGAATGGAAAACAGAAACCGTTACGCCAGAAAACTCAAACTTTAGTCAAGTTAAAGTCAAAGTCAAGGTTAAAAAAAAGTGTCTTCCTGGGCCCGCATGTAAAAGTCGAGGTTAGGGATTTTAGCCCCGGGTTAGGGTGGGTGGGTGTTTGGGGGTTTAACGTCCTTTTCCACCGCATAGTGAGATACCAAAGACGGGGCAACGATGAAAACGCCAGCACAAATATTTGGCCCCAGCCGGGATCGAACTCACGACCCGAGCATTAGAAGTCCAACGCTCTACCATTCGACCACCCCGGCTCCCCAGCCCAGGGTTAGAGTCTAACCTCGAACTATACTAGCTCTAGGGTTAAATTTTAAAGTTGTTTTTTTGTTTAACCAGGACTGAAGCGGGTCCATTCCACCATGGTGCCTAAGCCGTTAGAGAGGGTTTTGTTTCTACCTTTCTTCGCTTCCTTTTTAAAATTTAACTGTGTTTTGGGGTTTCTTTTGTCCTAGTCTGGGTTAGGCCCGTAGCCGTGGGTTAAATTAACCCCGAGTTTTACGTGCGGACCCTGTACATGTAGCCTCATCTTGGATGTGGAGGAAATACAGAAAATCAGCTAGAGCGAACGTGAATGTTGTGAATACAGGAAACTACAACTGTACAAAGGACAAGATAAAAACACACAAAGAGTACAACAACACCAAAAAAGAAAAAGTGCACAAATTCAGGCGTTAACAACACATTAGAGAGACAATGACTATTTGCGAAATATACAAGTCTTATATCACTTTACTGTTTTTGATAAACTTGGCCATGGACATCAACCGGCAGAAGTTGCATTGTACTTAGGGCATTTCAAGATAAAGTTGAGCTCGTCGTCAATAGTGTGCGAGTGTTGTGCCTTGTAGTACATTGTGTCAGGGCCGGCCGCCTCAAACGGAAGCAAATGTCTCCGTTGCTTCACTTGTAGACTGAGTACACAGAAGAAGCAGAAAGATGGAGGCCTGTTGTCCATAAGATATTGTTCAGAACAAATGAGTTCAAAATATGCTCAACTGACAACAGACAGGATAAATCTCACACCAATATTTGCTCGCAGTTCCGAGCCGGCGGGACGCTGTGGAGTTATCTAATCATACGCCACTTCAGAGACATGGGTTCTGATTGGATGGGGTAGCGTCACGTGACGGCCGCATCTCTTATCATGTTCATCCTTGACTCATTTTTTTGAAGCCTCTTACGAACATCTGCGTTGCACATGAATCAGAAAACGGGTCACACGTGAGCTGAGTTGACACCGCGAGTGTCTCATCCCGGTGCTCGTTCACCGAAATAAGTCACAGTGAAGGATCATTCTGATAGCCGCACTTCTGTGTGGGGAGCCAGGGTGGCCGTATGGTAGAGCGTTGGACTTCTAATGCTCGAGTCGTGAGTTCGAATCCCGGCTGGAAGCCAAATATTGTGCTGGCTTTTTCATCGTTGCCCCGTCTTTGATATCATCCGTATGTGGTGGAAAAGGACGTTAAACTCCCAAACACCCACCCACCCCGCATATTTGTGTGATTGTGGTGTGGGAAAGTAAGACAACAAACGATTTTGAACCTTGCACCCTCAAGATCTAGACCCCACTGACAGTTTTTTCTTTGTAAAGAAGACGAGGGGGAAGTAGGGGGTGGGAGGTGGTATTAACATTCGCCCGAAATAATTTCGAATGTGGTCTTTAAGATCTAGGTCACCGGATCGACTTCTGTTTTTTGAAAGAAGGCGAAAGACGGGGGAGAGAAAAGGGAAAAGGAAATGAAACTTTGTTTTATTTTATTATTTAATTTACCTTTCTATCATACACATGGGGAGATCGACTGAGTGCACACTTGCACATTATGGGCGCTTGTCTTAATCATGGAAAGAGACGCGTGGGGAAATAAGCGAGAGTATACTACACGTATTCACGATAAATTTCTTGTTTATCGTGAAAATCACATTTGTACAGCTATGCCACAACGTGACATACAAAGACGAGAAGACAGCTGAGTTCAAGACATGCTCAACTGACGACAGACAGAATAAATTTAACACATTTCTTCTGCGTACAGCAGTGTGGCCAGAAGAGACCGGCCTGCACTCCAAGCTGTACGGTAGCCTGCAGGATCATCAGAAAACGGCCCACTTCATCGAGACAACCGGCCTGCCAGTGTGACCCCAGCGACCGCAAAGAAGAAGAAGAAGAAGACCATTTTTTTACCGCGCATAAATTTCTCACGTTTTTTTTCATTTTTTTTTTTACTTTTTTTCGGTTTTGCCCTGCATGCAAAAATCAGGAAAGATTAACAGTGCCTTGACGGCTCTTACTGCGCAGCGAACACGATATAAACAAAGTGCAGCACTCGCACTAAGACAAGCCACATTTAACTCAACGTACACTAAATTAATTATGATTTTTATGATATGATGTAGGAATGTTGCGTGTGTTTCCGTTTCTGTGTGAGTGAGTGCGTGTTGACTGTAAGGCGCCCTGAGCTCCTGCGGGAGGGAGGGCGTCCCTGAAATACCCATAATTATTATTATTATTATTTTTTTTTTAGTGAGACCATTGGTGCAAAACCCGGAACTTACCTGGCGGGAATTGAGTTAAATATCGTCCTCTGTTATTACTTTTTTTTTTTTTTTTTTGAAACGCTGCCAGCCCTTATTGTGTTTATAAAAGAAATTCAGTACAATTCAGTTCCATTCCGTACCATTCAATATAAGCTCTATATTGTCCGATAGAGATCAGAAATTATTTCTGTAATATTTTATATAAAACAAGCTTTATATTGCAAATTGTGTACACAGGTGTCATCAGTATTGAGAGCACTGACCGACCTTGACCAACAAAGACAGATGTACAAGTACTGCAGTAGTGTATTTAATGTAAAAACCTAGCGAGGCGTGACATGGTGCTATACGCCCGGCGGGTCAGTGACCCGTGTAGTGGTGGCGTTACTGGGGACTGAAGAGATGGAGTCCTCAACACGCATGTTATTCAAGATGGCGGGGATCGCGTTTTTCCAGTGCTATTTTGATTGGAAAGTTAGAACTAGGTTTGGCGAAAGTCACATGTCTGAAGTATGCATATGTTTGTACATTGTACAACATTTTAAGTTTCAAGTTTTGTTTTTTGGTTCAGTTTTTTTTTGCTGATGTATAAATGGAACCTTTCTTTTTCACCGTGACAAAGCAATGTAAACAATAGCACAGAGTGTTTCCATTATCAAGAAAAACTCTATGGATTTTGGTTTGTCTGTGTGAAACTCTATGGATTTTGGTTTGTCTGTGTGAAACTCTATGGATTTTGGTTTGTCTGTGTGAAACTCAATGGATTTTGGTTTGTCTGTGTGAAACTCTATGGATTTTGGTTTGTCTGTGTGAAACTTTATGGATTTTGGTTTTTCTGTGTGAAACTCTATGGATTTTGGTTTTTCTGTGTGAAATCTATGGATTTTGGTTTGTCTGTGTGAAATCTATGGATTTTGGTTTGTCTGTGTGAAACTCTATGGATTTTGGTTTGTCTGTGTGAAACTCTATGGATTTTAGTTTGTCTGTGTGAAACTCTATGGATTTTGGTTTGTCTGTGTGAAACTCTATGGATTTTGGTTTGTCTGTGTGAAACTCTATGGATTTTGGTTTGTCTGTGTGAAACTCTATGGATTTTGGTTTGTCTGTGGGAAACTCTATGGATTTTGGTTTGTCTGTGTGAAACTCTATGGATTTTGGTTTGTCTGTGTGAAACTCTATGGATTTTGGTTTGTCTGTGTGAACCCAAGCAGCCGTTGTGAACCAGACAAAGACTTTCACAAACATTACAACGTGAAGACTATGGATTTTGGTTTGTCTGTGTGAACCCAAGCAGCCGTTATGAACCAGACAAAGACTTTCACAAACATTACAACGTGAAGACTATGGATTTTGGTTTGTCTGTGTGAACCCAAGCAGCCGTTATGAACCAGACAAAGACTTTCACAAACATTACAACGTGAAGACTATGGATTTTGGTTTGTCTGTGTGAACCCAAGCAGCCGTTGTGAACCAGACAAAGACTTTCACAAACATTACAACGTGAAGACGTGTACAAGTTCGTGTTTCACACACTGATTATCACAGCTTTACTTTGGAGCAGTCATGGTCGAAACTTAATACTACTGCTGCTACTAATAAACGGTATTTGTAGGGCGTATTTCTTTAGAATAAAGGGGAGCCGGGGTGGCCGAATCAGGTAAAGCATTGGACTTCTAATGCTCGGGTCGTGAGTTCGTATCCCGGCTGGGGCCAAATATTTGTGCTGGCTCTTTCATCGTTGCCCCGTCTTTGATATCACCCGTATGTGGTGGAAAAGGACAAACCCCCAAATATCCACCCATCCACCCACCCTTTACAATAAAATTCAATGCGCCGATCACTCACGACACTCACTCACATTTTACAATGATGGACAGACGGACACCGGTGAAACTGTATAGTTACACAGGAAATTACTGGAAGGTTTTGCAAAACAAAAAAACAAACAAACAAACAAACAAACAAACAAACAACAACAACAACAACAACAAAAAAACAACCCACGAACGTTTTAAGATTGCTGTTTAACCCCCCCCCCCCCCCCCCCGATAAAAAACGAGAAAACAAACAACAAAACAAAAAAACCCCAAAACAAACAAACAAACAAACAAACAAACAAACAACAACAAAACGAACAACAAAAAACTTACACAAACAACCAAAAGAAAAGACAAAAGAAAACAAAACAAAACACCCCCCCCCCAAAAAAACAACAACAAAAACAAACAAACAAACAAACAAACCAAAAAACACAACAAAAAACAAAAAACAAACAAACAAAAAAACAAAAACAAAACAAAATAAAAACACAAAAAAACCGACAAAAACAAAAGAGGAACAACAACAACAACAGCAGACTAACCCAAACCTTTTGAAGCCGACTAGCACCGGAAACAACCGCGTACATTTCTGACTGCACCCCGAGTACAAGGTTACAGTGACAGCAGAACCAACTCGGCCATTGACCTGCCAGTGTGAGGAATAGGTGGCCGGTTTAACAATCACTGTTATTGTTGTTTGTCACGGAGCAATCCCAGCATGCCGCCTTCTAGTGCGATCAGACGGTAATCTTTTTTTCTCATCACGGTAAACAAGTTGTGCTTGGCTGGTGGTGAGGTACACGATAACAGACTGAGCGTGTCAGGGAATTGTGAGGCAGTAAATCTAGAAGCTGCTATGAACAATTTATGGACGACACTGCTGTTGTGTGATCACATGCCTCCACCCCTCCACCTCCTCGCCCCCCCCCCCCCCTCACGCGCCCATGCTCAGAAGCCCCACCTTCCCGACCCCTCACCCCGGGGCTTACCTTTCCTTTATTTTAGTTCAATACTCGAGTCATGGAATATTAATTTTAGAATGGTTCGTGCAGAGAGGTAGTCTGAAGTGTGTGTGTGTGTGTGTGTGTGTGTGTGTGTGTGTGTGTGTGTGTGTGTGTGTGCCGGCCAGTCTGTGTCACGGTGTGTGTGTGTGTGTGTGTGTGTGAGACGGTGTGTGTGTGTACTGGTGTGTGTGTGCTGGTGTGCTTACTGGTGTGTGTGTGTGTGTGTGTGTGTGTGTGTGTGTGTGTGTGTTGTCGTTTGTACAACCAGAGACACACAGATGTCTACTGATGTACGCCTATGTATCTATGTCTCTGGACTGACACTGAAGACTTTTCTTTTTTTTTTTTTTTTTTGGGGGGGGGGGGGAACCTCAGTTGCATGCAGGTCCGCTCCAAGCCCCCCCCCCCCCAAAAAAAATAAATAAAAAAAAATAAATAAAAAAATAAAAATAAAATAAAATAAAATAAAAAATAAATAAAATAAATAATTTTTTTTTCTTTTAACTGGGCTGAGCGTCCCTTCTTCACAGGTTCTTTTTCTTTTCTTTTCTTTTTAATTGACGACTACATTATTGAAGACTTTCCAAAGACAACGTTACATATCAGCCCTTTGTTAATCCATCAGTGTCATTCACATGTCCTGTCCACCCTCCCCCTCACTTCCACAGCTCCGGCCAGTCACGCATGGTTACGCCTGACTTGCTGAAATAGAACGACGTGACCATCCCTTCGTCATTGGGTTCATAGGTCACGCATGGGGTCACCCTGATGTCTGAGACACCTTGACACGGTCTGTTGAACCTTCAGTGACCCGGGTGCGTTGTCGGTGCATATCCTCCTACGTAAAATGGGGTTGGTCGGTTGCCTGAGGGTTTCAGGTAACATCCTTCTCCACCTTTCGATGCTCAGTGATTTCAAAGGTAAGGCAACGAGGCAAATGCCAAATGCCAAATGCCAGATACGAATCAGTGGTTACTTGAAGAGGCGAGAAACCTTGACTTAAAGTATTTACTTAAAGTGGTACTTGAAGAGGCGAGAAACCTTGACTTAAAGTATTTACTTAAAGTGGTTACTTGAAGAGGCGAGAAACCTTGACTTAAAGTATTTACTTAAAGTGGTTACTTGAAGAGGCGAGAAACCTTGACTTAAAGTATTTATGAATACAAACAGAGGTCACTGGTGGAGTTTTTTTCCTTCTCGTATGTCAGTGGCACCGTTCATTCGGGCCGATCGACGGGGGTTCTCACCGGGTACTCCGGTTTCCTCCGCCTCTGTTTTGGAAATGTTCAGCCCACCATATTTGAAAAATAAATGCAATTCTAAATTCCGAAACTTAAATAGCTGAGTACACATACACTTGATATTCGTGCGTGCGGATAGTAGGCAGATTTAGTTGGACTTCGTAAGGAGGACTTCGCTGAGCAGCGTAACCCATTTACATGTAAATTAGGCTCACGCGGCAAAGGCCGCGAGCTGCTAACGCATTGCGATTAGCTTATGGCACCCGTAACGTGCCTAATTTACATGCAAATGGGTTACGCTGCTGAACGAAGTCCTCCGTACGAAGTCCTACTAAATCTGCCTAATGTACACGAAGTTCAGACGGACACCGTGAACTGACCTGGAGAGTATATATCCTGCCCACCAGAGGGGTGGGTGGGTGTTTGGGAGTTTAACGTCCTTTTCCACCACATCATTATGGATGATATCAAAGACAGGGCAACGAGAAATTAAAGGCCAGCACAGATATTTGGCCTCAGCCGGTATCCGAACTCCAGACCCGAGCATTGAAAGTTCAACCAACGCTCTACCATTCTGCCCACCAAAGGATTCGAACCTGTGTGCCTCAGGGTGCGCAGCGGACGCCTTATAACCACTGGGCCAAATCATAGTCCCCTCGTCCAACATTCCCCAGCCCACGGGCCCAATGTCCTGACTAATCTTGTGGCTTTTGGCATTTCCGGGGTCTATTCGTTCACCACAGGGCACAAGATCCCGGCGAGTGTCTGGCAAGTGACCTTGACATTCAGATAATGAATGGAGTCTGAGATAGACCCACGCTGTATCTGGAAAATGCCCACGTCATCATCGTCTTTTTCTGGACACACCCCTGGTTGGTTGGTTGTTAGCTGGGTTTAACGTCCCAGGGGGTGGGGATCGGGGGACGGAGGGGGGTGGGGATGGGGTTGGTGGGGATTAACGTGGCTTCAAGTTAAAACTGAACAGTCCAGCTGAACACTATTCAAGCCAGTCAGGCTGTCAGATCGGCCACATCCGATGTATCCTTGACTTTGATGGACGAGTCAGTTTCACAGACAGATCCGGTTCAACTTCAAGTTGATACACTGTCACGTATATAGAGACAATTCAACTTAGCCTAGGTATTGGTATGATTTTGTTGTTGTATGGAATGAGACGGCGATGAAGGAATGGACATCACCAAGACACGTTGCTAGAACATAAACTGTACAATGTCATGTAAGACTATAATGTCAGTATCTGTATCTGTGTCTGTATCTCTTCAATGTCTGTGCAAAAATCTGTAATTTTACTTGAAACCTTCAGGTCACTAGGAGCCACTTGAAGCCACTACTGCGCAATCTGCAGCAGTCTCGGGCCCACCCCTTGCGTAATTGTGGCTTGAAGTGGCTCCTACTCAGTGGTAGTGCAGTGGCTTGATTTTTTTTAACACTGAAGTCAGTCTTATAGCGAGCAGGGGGTCAGTGGAAGGGCTTGGTGTTTTAAGAGTTAAGTGTACGTGCATGTGTCTGTGTCTGTGTTTGTGTCTGTGTCTGTGTCTGTATGTGTGTTTGTATCTGTGTCTCGGGGATCCGGAATAGTCGAATGGCAGAGAACTGCCGGGACCGTCAGTGCTCGGGTGTCGGGTTCGAATTCCAGTTTAAAGCCAAACGTTTGACGCTTTTCGTAAATATCACCCATATTTGGGGAAAAAAAGGACGTTAACCAGTAAACACCCACGCAGCTGTGCATAGCTGTGTCCTTCAGTGTAGAGTGCAGACGACAGCAGGCGTGCATCTACAGCCGCGGGTCGTCAGCAGCGCAGTATAGACAAAGTACAGGTGACCGCTGGTCAAGGACGGACAACTCGTGATGTGCTAGAGGCCACCGCAGAATGACTGGCAAGCTGCTAAGCATGACCACTGCACAAAGGGGTGTACACAAAATGGCGGGCACCACGAAATCAGCCGAGCTCACGGCAGAATGATCTGTGAACATGAAAATGGATAGCAGACTTAGCCCCTTAAAGTAGGTAGGCAGCTTTCGGGATGATGGTCTTTCCCGTAGAATTAATTCATGTATGAAGTATTTTTGACATTTGAGAATTTTTTTTATCAGAAGGCACACTGGTGGACTGGCCGATATCAAACAAGAAGGCCGGCACCAGCGACCCTGTTTTTAAAGTTGTTCTGTTAACCTGAACGGCCAAACCCTGTAACTATGAAAAGACTGATTTGCCGGCGGCACTCCGGTCGAGGTGTGAGTGACGAAGGCAATGATGCTATGCTGTCTGTTTGTCTGTCTGTCCCAGTCTCTGTCTGTCTCTCTGTCTGCCGGTCTGGGGGAGCCGGGGTGGCCGAATGGTAGAGCGTTGGACTCTCAATGACTCGGGTCGTGAGTTCGAATCCCGCCGGCTGGGGCCAAATATTTGTGCTGGCCTTTTTTCTCGTTGCCCCGTCTTTGATATCACCCTTATGTGGTGGAAAAGGACGTTAAACTCCCAAGCACCCACCCACCCTCTCTGTCTGTCTGTCCCTGTCTGTCTGTCTGTCAGGCTGTCCCTGTCCTGTGTCTCGGTCCGGCTCGCCCTCCACCCGGACTGACACTGTTTAAAAAACTTATATTCGGTCACGCAGTCCGGAGGAAACTCGACCGCGCTAGCTCAATCCGGATCTGCTGTACTTTTGTGTCATGTCGCAGACAGGAAGATGGAACCTACAGGTCACCTTAGTCAGCCACAGATGCCATCTTTGTTTGTCAAAAGTACAGGGAAATATTTCCGCCTGCCGCTGCGAGCAATCTGATTGGCTCAGTCAGTGTAGCGTGCCATGCGCAAGGCGTATACGTATGTTACCATGGTTACTCGTATGGGCTGATGACCGACGGAACTATCGTGACTGACCAGAAAGCAGCGATAATTGTTACTTACCGGTTCAGCATGTGAGGCTCCTGCAGGTCACCCCATTTACATGTGTATCCAAATGAGGCAAGTCACACAGACGTGTATTCAAATAAGGCAGGTCACCTGATGTGTATGCAAATGAGGCAAGTCACCCACATGCGTATTCACATAATTAAGGCAGGTCACCCAGATGCGTATTCAAATAAGGCAGGTCACCCAGATGTGTATTCAAATGCGGAAGGTCACTCAGATACGTATTCAAATGAAGCAGGTTAGGGAGCAAGATAACCGGTATTATTAAAATGAATTTCCCTCGTTTTCGGCCTTGATTTTGTGAAGGATTCTTAAAAATGCACTTGACACCAAACTGAATTCGTGAACTTGCAAAACTGAACTGACAGGCATGTTTGGTTGGTGTGCCGGAAAATGGCAGACTTGATAGTTGAATGATAGGTGGCTTATTTTTAACCACATATAATAATAATAATAATATTTTTTTATATAGCGCTGTAATCTACTTACAAGGCAGTTCTAAGCGCTAAGAGTACAGGTAAAGGTACAGATAAAAGTCAAGGTTCAGGGCCAGGGCAACTGCATGTATGGTACTTGATAAGGAGATGGAGAAAGAGGGAGGCAGGTTAGACGGTGCTTTGAGATGAAAACAGGTAGGTTTTTAGATTTGTTTTGAAGGTTTCGAGGGAGGTTGACTGGCGGAGCGAAAGAGGCAGAAAATTCCAGGCTTTTGGACCAGCGTAGGAGAAGGCTCGAGAGCCAACAGAAGAAAGTTTAGTACGTGGGCATGTGCAAGCCGATTGTGTGTGTGTGTGTGTGTGTGTGTGTGTGTGAACCCTCTCCTAGGGCCGTTACCACTGAGTACGGAACGTAGTCAGGTCACCATTATTTTCTCCTCCATCTCCGTACAGCACTTCATTACAGGTCACCGACTGACACCAAAACTACCGATCCCCGGGGGGGGGGGGGGGGGGGGTGAGGCCGTTGCTACTGGGAGCGGGGGGGGGGGAAGGAGGAGGAGGGAGGAGGAGGGAGGGGTTGTGGGGTTGATCAGAACGGAGCAAACAACCGACGCCGCGGGATACTACTGAGACCCATACCGCCGGTTTTGATCAGTGTCCGTTTCGTTTCAGTTTATTTCAAGATGGTACATGTATAACCGCGCTCGGGAAAAACTGAGCGAGAGCCTTTTTATTATTATTATTTTTACCGCAAAGCTGCCAACAATGAAATGAAATGAAATGAAATACACGCCTACTTCTGTGTAACGTCATGTTTTGATGATGTTGATTCAAGTGACCCGCTGATGATGTTGATTCAAGTGACCCGCTGATGATGTTGATTCAAGTGACCCGCTGATGATGTTGATTCAAGTGACCCGCTGATGATGTTAATTGGCGTATACGTATTAGTGGCTGTGAACCACTCAGCCTAGCAGAGCCGCTTTAACAGAATAACTGAAAACTGACTCGTACACGCGCAGCCTGTCTGCCGGGCCAAGGCATAGTGCGGGTTTCCGGCCAGTCAAAACATGTATTACAAACGGTAAGCAAGGGACGGAGCGCCTGAAGTTGGCCTTGAGTATGTTGTTGTCCGGACACCTGGTGTGTCGGCCTTGAGAGCTATTTGCAGCTCTGTAAGTCAATTTACGTCGCTGTTTCTGCGCTTGGAGTAGTAGTCAAGTGTACTGTGACGGTCGGTGGTCTAGTGGTTAAGAGACTTGTCACCAATGCGAGAGGTCGTGGGTTCGAGTCGTTCTCGGGGCAAAGAATTTTTCCTTCTCGTATGTGGCACCGTTCATTCGGGCCGATCGTCGGCCGGGGGTTCTCTCCGGGTACTCCGGCTTCCTCCCCCTCTGCTTTGGAAATGTTCAGCTCACCAAAATGATTTGAAAGATAAATGCAATTCTAAATTCCGAAATTTGAATAGCTGAGCTGACCCTTCGCACCACGTGATTGTAATGTGTTTATTTCCAGTGTGTGAGAGAATGCATAGTGATTCACGCGAGCGTGCGTGTTGGGTTCAGTTCGCGGCGCTTTGAGCAGATTCACGAAATTGGGTAAAGCGCCTATACAATACTCATTATTATTACTGAAAATCGAGTACATCGTGGGGACGTGAGATGCGGAGCAGTAAGTCCGGCAAGGTGTCACGTGTTGTTGTGTGTAGCGCTGTTTCTGTCAGAGAAGCGCTGTAGATACTCTCTATATAAAATTGTGAATCTCTTTGGCGAGGAGAGGGGAGCCGTGATGGCCGAATGGTAGAGCGTTGGACTTTCAATGCTCGGGTCGTGAGTTCGAATCAGTCCCGGATCATGGGGCCACAGGATTGTGCTGCCCGTTTTCTCGTTTCCCCGTCCGTCTTCAAGTTGTTATCACCCTTACGTCGTGGCGGGAAACGGGACGTTAAACTCCCGAACACCCACCCACTCTCGGCGAGGAGACTCAGTGAAAACTGTCTGGAGATCTTACGACGTCAGTAATTCTCCGACCAATAAATGCTCCACCTACCAGACAGTGCTCGGGTAATGGGGTAGTTGTTACTCTGTCACGTCAGCCTTTATACCTGATGCCAGGAACAGTGACTGACGCACCTGGAATGGACAAATGTAAGCCGGATATAGTAAGCTAAAGGTCTGGCAGACAAGGAAGTTCCTTTGTCAGCGCGCATGCGCTAACGACGGTCCTCAAAGTATGTCGGTCGGACGTGAACGACCTTTTCATCTCGCTGGAGAATTCAGGGTAGGTCGGTGGGTGTTTAGGGGTTTAACGTCCTTTCCCACCACATACGGGTGATCAGTATCAATGATGAAAAAGCCAGCACAAATAGTTGGCCCCAGCCGGGATACGAACTCACGACCCGAGCATTAGAAGTCCAACGCTCTACCATTCGGCCAATCCGGCTCCCGGGAGAATTCAGGCATGTCTGGATTAGAAAACATGATGCAAGAGAAAGACAGTACTTTGACAGATGACAATAGAACCAAAGTCGTTTACACTGACAAAGAACGAGAGTTGTTTATTGAAAAGAAGACACACTGAGAACAGGAAACATTCGCCATATAAGCTGAACAAACAAACCAAACAAGACAGCTAAACAACCAGCTCCCAGTAACCAGTCAAACAAACCCAACCAGCCACCCAACCAAATCCAAAAAGCCATCTACCCACATACCCAACCGATCGAACAACCAACCAAACAAGCAGCTAAACAACCCACTCATTACACACACACACACACACACACACACACACACACCGTGGCACACGCACACACACACCATTCGCACCCACCCTCACCGTACACTGAATCTGGCAGGTGCAGCGACATCAAACGATCAAGGTACATACAATGGAATTGACAGAAGCCGGTTAACTACCAAAAGCTTGACGGAAGAGAAAAGGTCTTCAGATGGGATTTAAACTGTGGCGGTGAGGGCTGAAGGCGGAGTTTCAACCAACCAACCAACCAACCAACCAACTAGCCAGCCAGCCAACCAACCAACCAAACAACCAACCAGTTGACCAACCAGTCAACCAACCGTCCAACCACCTACCAACTAGCCAACCAACCAGCCAACCAACCAACCAACTGACCAACCAACCCGGCAACCAAAAGATCAGTTTAAAACAATAGATCTCAAATAATGCAGAACCGGGCTTGTCACGTGGTCAGTTTGTCAGTTTCCTTGTCTCATTACTCGACACTACTAGAATCCCAGCCCTTTTCTTCAGTGACTGTCACGTGCATGCACACACACCACTAACCGGTGCGACCTCACTTGCATGCAATGAACGAAGCTTCCAGAGAGGAAAACAGTTTCCGGTCAATGGTCAACAACTCGGCATGCACGCAGTCTACACACATAAGCCAAGCTGATTGTACACGCCGGGCAGGGTCGTAGTCGGGTTAACTCCCAGTTGACCGCTTCTGCTAAAAGTGCGCTCCTGGTTCAAGGTAGCTGCAGGGGCGCTGTTGTTGTAGTCGCTCCGCGGCCGGCGTCGTTAGTGAGCAGTTATGCGATACTCTTCCCATTTTCAGCCTACAATTTGCAGCGGGCAAAGGGTCTGTAACTGCGGCCGATACTAAGTGTACCGGCTGACTACGGGAATGTTATGTAACACTTTGAGTAACGTTAGCTATGATCTTCATCACGTCATCATGATCGATTCAGTGTGGAGAGACTCTGGAGATGATTTGTTTGTGAGGCACAGACTCTTGTAGGTGCGGTTTCGCCGGAGAGACGTTTGTGACAAACATGTTATTCAGTTTATCACATTGTCTGTCGGTCTGGCCGGCCAGTCACTACCTGGCTCTGTCTGTCTCTTTTTTTAGCCGCGAAATAGTCTCTGTTGCTTGCGCAGCGCTAAGCCCTAACTAACTAACTAACTAACTAACTAACTAACTAACTAACTAACTGTCTGTCTGTCTGTCTGTCTCTGTCTCTGTCTGTCTGTCTGTCTGCCTGCCTGTCTGTCTCTGTCTCTGTCTCTCTGCCTCTCTCTGTGTGCGGGGAACCGGGGTGGCCGAATGGTAGAGCGTTGGACTTCTAATGCTCGGGTCGTGAGTTCGTATCCCGGCTGGGGCCAAATATGTGTGCTGGCTTTTTTTTTTATCGTTGCCCCGTCTTTGATATCACCCTTATGTGGTGGAAAAGGACGTTAAACCCCCAAACGCCGACCCTCTCTGCGTGCATTTTTTCTCAGTGTACCGTGACTGAATTGTACAGGTCATAATAATAATCCTTCTCTTGCTTTTGTACGCCTGTTTTCACTTTTATTTTGTTCGAAATCTGCAACGACTGATTGAAAAAAAACATTCTGCTGTGTTTTAAGAAGATAAGAGTACAGGCAACTTTTGATAAACTTTGACCTAATCTCTACAGTTTCTGACTGCCCGCTCGAAGCATTACGAAAGGAGTTAAGCAGGTTTATGTAAAGTAAAGCCCGGGTGTTATGAAAGCCCCGACTGAGATGAGCGTTCCTGCCAGAATCAAACGTCATCGATGACGTAAATGTGCATTCTTTTTGATCCGTTACGCCCAAAATAAGAGCGGCATTTACGTCATGTAATCGAAAGAATACGTGAAATAAGCGCGATGTTACGAAAAATACGTACGGTCGGCATTTTCGTCAATACAATAGCGTGTTGCATGCATTTGGGGTGGGTTTTGTATTTTGTATATTTCATTATCCTTGACATCATAGGACAGGACAAACCAGCTAACCAACCAACAGACCAACCAACCCGGCAACCAGTCGACCAACCCAAACTCTACCACCAGTTAAAACACAGCCACCTTCTTTTGTTCCAGTGCGCCTGTCACAAAGTACGTGAACATCGTTGCTAGATTTTACCCAGTTGCAAAACCTACAATACCACACCTAAAAATTGTTGGACTCCCGTAATGTTATTATTGTTGGACCCCCCTCTGTGATTTTATACATCAGCCATGTTCTTTATGCTAGAACTCCCTTGACGTAATATTAAATTCTCGCGCAGTTTTGAAATTACGCCGCCGTTCCAAAACCTGCAATCAGACCATGTTTTTCAAGTTCCGCGAGAACTTCCGTGACATATTAGACGTTAAAGTTACACAGTTCCAGAACCTACAATCATCCCATGTTGTTTTCGCAAGAACCTCCTTGACACAAAAGGACTGCCTCCCCAAGAGACAGCCAACAGGCCTTAATGTTGTTTAATGCCAATGATTATGCCTTCAGGGAAGCTGTAACCGCCATAAATAACCCTTAAAGCCACTTCAGCCACAACGACCTTGGTCAAGACCATACCCCGGCCATAAGTAGAAGGACACCGTGCCCGATGGGACATACGAACACGTTGTTTTTCCCAAACCGTCGACTTCTCACTGACCTTGTTACTCAACTATTTGACGTGGCCACAAGGTTAGCTGGCGTCTCGAGTTCTACCTGGAACCTTGCTGGGTGTAATGTACCGCGTTACCCAGCACTAACCTGGCGGCGAAATGCCCGGGCGGGCGGGGAAGCTTTTGTTGACGCTGGCCTTGGCGAGCCGTTAGTTGGTGAAGTCAATACGGGTGGGAAGCCAATGGTTTCTGTCGGTGAGTGGGGTGAGGTTTCCTCCGGTGTGCTGTGACCCCGCGGCACCCCGGATGCTGATGGATGTTGTGAATACGTCTGCACGAACCTCGTGACCAACCTACGCAACAAACCATGTCCGTTAAACGCTATACAGGTATATGTAGCGTGACGTGTCGGTTTCGTGTGACGTCATTACTGGCTCGGCCTTCTGAGTTCGCCATGACGACCCGTCGTCGGTTACGGCAACAAGACTTCCTTTAACCAGAGGTTTCGGTTTTCATAACAACAGCAACAACACCAGCCAACCAAACGGCAAACTAAATAATAATAATGAATAATGAAAAGTCACATGTATACAGCGCAGTTCTAGAAATACGTCAACTCAGCGCAGTTCTAGAAATACGTCAACTCACTGCACATTCACACAAATTAACACGCACACAGAACACGTGACATTCTAAAACAAAACTAAACAAACAATAACAAACAAAATGAAACAAACAAGAAAGCAATGCAAACAGCTCTACTCCTACGGGAAGAGGACCACATTACCAACAACGACAACCACCAACCAACCAACTAACCAGTCAAACAAAACAAATAGTTCTACTCCTACGGGAAGAGGACCACATTACCAACAACGACAACCACCAACCAACCAACTAACCAGTCAAACAAAACAAATAGTTCTACTCCTACGGGAAGAGGACCACATTACCAACAACGACAACCACCAACCAACCAACTAACCAGTCAAACAAAACAAATAGTTCTACTCCTACGCGAAGAGGACCATAACAACTAACCAACCAACCAACCAACCAACCAACCAACCAACCAACCAACCAACCAACCAAACAAACAAACAAACAAACAGTTCCACTCCTACGCGAAGAGGACCACAGCTTCAGAGCCGATGCCCGAGAAAACACTCAAAGACCTTCCTGGTATATTCTGGAATAGTATGCGGGCCGGTGTCACTATTCAGGAAACCGCTGGGCGTCTATTATGTATTTTCCCCAGATCACACGTCATCAGAAATGATCAAGCGAATATTTCCTTCTGAGATAGACTGTGACGTGCTCGCTCATCTTTTGTTTTGTTTTGGCTGAATGATTTTCGTTTTGTGTGTATTTTGGATTATGTTTGTAACACCATACGTACTAACACCATACGTACTAACACCATACGTACTAACACCATACGTACTAACACCATACGTACTAACACCATACGTACTAACACTACAGGAAAAAGAAAAAGAAAAGAAAGAATGCTTGGTGATGTACTAAAACCAGAATTCCTCTGCTTACGGCAACTGTACCATCAGATATGCAAATTATACAGATAACCAAACCAGCTGACTTGACATGCCAGATAGAGCGAGGAGCTGAAGCGGAGGGTGGGGGGGGGGGAGCGGGGGGCGGGGGGAGGTTGAAGGTGCCCAGCTGCCAGTACCGGATCTGTTGGCGGTCACTCTGAGAGCAAGGTCAGTGGTTATTACGTCATGCTCCGCTACATGCAGCGGTCAGCGGCCAGCGGCCAACGGTCAGCCTTGGGTTGTCCTCCAACGGGATCAGATCGAGCAAGCCCGAGCAACCGGTGCAGTCAAAATGGACCACGGTGTGTCAGGTGCTACCACTCTTCAAGACCAGCACCGCCAGGACAGAGTCTTTCAAAGATGTAGCACCGAGTGTTTCCATTTTCCATTTCCAACGGACTTCGGCACGTCTGCGTGAAACTGAGAAAGGGACCGCTTATTAAACAGACAAAGACTTTAAAGGGTTACTACAATGCGGGTGGGGTGTTTGGGAGTTTAACATCCTTTTCCACCACACACGGTGGCAACCAGAAAAGGCCAGCACAAATATTTGGCCCCAGGCGGGATTTGAGCTCACGACCGGGGCGCGCATGTGAAAGTCAAGGTTAGGGATTTTAGCCCAGGGTTAGAGTCTAACCTCAAACTAAACTAGCTCTAGAGTTTTTTTTTTTTTTTTTTAAACCAGGAAGTGGGTCCATTCCAGCAAGGTGCCTATGCCGTTAGAGAAGGATTTTTTTGTACCTTTCTTGGCTTCCTTTTTTTTTAAATTGATTTTTTTTTTTTTTGGTTTCTTTTGTCCTAGTCTGGGTTAGGCCCGTAACCGTGGTAAATTAACCTCGAGTTTTACATGCGGGCCCAGAGCATTGGAAGTCCAACGCTCTACCATTCGGCTATCCCGGCACCCCTGTTACTACAATGCCAAGACGTACGCATGCTCACTAACTTCGAACATACGGCTTTGACGCTGAACAGCAACCATCGTCGGAGCTCAGTTTAGAATCGGAGTGGCACCTGACACACTCGGGTCCATTTGGTCTGCACCCCGTGAACCCGCGGCCGCCAGTACCGGTCACCGCACTCCAGTAGAAGTGTTCAGAGACTGACCGTACAAAGAACGCCAGTTATGCAGGTTTGTCTATCCTCTTGTATCAGATTATGTGAGATTCAAAGCCGGTGGCACTCACCCGTCCGTGGCGGAGTGAGCGTGGTAAACATGGAAACAGCTTGACTGAGAAGTGAAAATCTCTGCCATTGCTGCAGCACAATGCGATACTATACGATACCCACCATATTGTCTCTACTACATTATACCCATACTCACCTTGATCACGGGGGTTCATATGCCAGAATTGTGTACGTGGATTTTTCTTCGGCCTTTAATACGGTACAGACGCACTTACTGGCCAAGAAACTACATGACATGCATGTCAATCCTCATCTCACACTATGGATCTGTGACTTTCTTACAAATCGCACACAAGCTGTCAAGTATAAGACTGACAGTCACAGTTCTACCATTGCTTCTTCCTCTTCTTCTGATGCAGTCTCCTCTTCTCACTCCTCTGTCTCTCCCCCCTCTGTCTCTATGTACTCTCCTCAGACTGAACATTCTACTGCTTTTGGCTTGTCTGACATTAGACACATAAGTACTGGAACGCCCCAGGGCACAGTGATCTCACCATTTATCTTCACCCTGTATACCAATGACTGCCAGCCTGTAGGTGACAAATCACACCTCATCAAATTTTCTGATGACACAGCATTAATTGATCTGTCAGATTCACCTTCATCTTTTGAAGAGGAGGTGACAGCATTTGTAAGCTGGTGTTCAGATAATTACCTGCAGATGAATGTGTCCAAAACTAAAGAAATGGTTGTTGATTTTAAGAGAAACCAGTCTGATATACCTCCGCTGACAATAGATGGCGAAACCGTTGAAAGAGTGAGTAAATATAAGTACCTGGGCACTGTTGTAGACGAGAAGTTGAACTTTCATGACCATGTTGAATGTGTGTATACCAAGTGCAGGCAGAGGATGTATATGTTATATCAGTTACGTGCCCATCTCGTCAGTTCCCGTGTTCTAGAAACATGTTACAAAGCTTTTATAGAGTCAGTTCTTACGTTTTCGTTTGTTTGCTGGTTTGGTTGTCTGGGTGTGAAAGAGAAAAACAGATTGAATGGCATTGTGAATGTGTGTAGTAAGATTGTGGGAACAAAACAGCAAACACTCACTGACCTCTTCACAGCGAGAGCCGCGGGCAAGGCCACCAACATTCGAAACGACAATACCCACATTTTAAATGCATTCTTTGAAACCCGGCCTTCCTTCAGGTAGACGACTGCGCGCACCGAAGTGCCGCACAAAAAGATATCAGCTTAGTTTTATACCGTCAACTGTCAGCATCCTCAATTCTAATTCTAAATAGAAAATCCAAGGGTGCCATGCCTGCGGCTGTCAGCTGATCAGGTTGGTGGGGGTGGTGTGTGTGTGTGTGTGTGTGTGTGTGTGTGTGTGTGTGTGTGTGTTTTAAAGCTGTGATGGCATAGCAATGATGTGATATTTAGGATATGATGTGATATTTTAAGGTGTATATTTATTTGTTTGAGTGATTTTAATGTATCATCTTATGTTTTTGTGATCCCCACACCATAATTTCCCCCTAAGGGGATAATAAAGATTTATTGTATTGTATTGTATTGTATTGTATTGTATACGATAGGGAGCGGCGGCACGACACGACACGACACGACACGACACGACACGACACGAAATCCGCCACACGATACGGAGCGACACGACACGACACGACACGACACGACACGACACGACACGAAACCCGCCACACGATACGGAGCGACACGATACGACACGACACCATACGATACCATACAACATGATACGAATCGCCGATACGGTACGTTACGATACGATACGGTACGGTGCGAGACGAGACAAGACGAAACGAGACGAGACGAGACGAGACGATGAAATGCGATGCGAAGCGATACCATAACACACCATACCATACCATACCATACCTGACCATACCTGACCAGACCAGATCTGACCAGACAAAGACCGTATTGTGGGCTGACTCACTGGCCCCTTCAATGTATTCGCCGAGCGATTAAAACAAACACATCATTACATGCCGGCGCTAATCAAGTCTCCTGCGTTGGAGATAGGACATCATTTTGCTTTGCGTAGTGCTAATAGAAAATCGATTGACGACCTGACCGGCCGGGCCGCCATGAGTCAAATTACCGAGCGAAAGG
Source organism: Batillaria attramentaria (assembly GCA_018292915.2). Taxonomy (NCBI): domain Eukaryota; kingdom Metazoa; phylum Mollusca; class Gastropoda; family Batillariidae; genus Batillaria; species Batillaria attramentaria. The sequence goes on from JACVVK020000085.1 coordinate 281,892, forward strand.
ATGATGATCAAGAGACGGACGGAACTTCTGTATTCCTGTAATCGTCGCTGTTTATTAATTGCACCTATTTCTTTTATTAGACGTGATTAAATTCCACGTCACTTGAAATACAGTCATGGTACTTAGGTACAAGCCGGAGCCGGGGTGGTCGCATGGTAGAGCGTTGGACTTCTAATGCTCGGGTCGTGAGTTCGATCCCGGCTGGCGCCAAATATTTGTACTGGCCTTTTCATCGTTGCCCCGTCTTTAATATCACCCTATGTGGTGGAAAAGGACGTTAAACCCCCAAACACCCACCCTCGGTAAAAGCCGCTTTCAACAGGGCGTGTTTCAGCTACAGCGCACGCCGCTCAGGGAAGTCCGGCCGGAGGGTTGGACACGCAGCATAGGTCTCTACACTGACCGGCCAATAGCCTTGCCGACTGGAGTGGACATGCATTCTTGATAAGCAAAGGGCAAAGTTGAGGGTCACGGCTGAGAATGGTACCAGCGGGCCTGTTATTACGCCGCACGCTCATCGTAAACAACTGCAAGTCGCTCGCTGATTGGCTGAGCGGTGCCCACGTGGGAGGTGGGTTAAGAGTGCTTTACGTCATCGGCGGACGTAGGTGGTTACACAGCGTATGCACTGGGGTGCTGACCGACCGCGGCTGGAACTGACCGGTTTACTCTGGTGCTTAAAGTACACCGGGGAGTGGCCTCACTTTTACACTGAGTTACTGGTACAGGTACATGAAACTAATCAATAGTCAGTACTGAACTCAGTGATGTATAGACTTTGTATTATTATTATTATTATTATTTTACATACGTTCTTGAAAATAAGTAAGATTGTGTGTGTGTGTGTGTGTGTGTGCGTGTGTGTGTGTGTGCGGTGTGTGTGTGTGTGTGTGTGTGTGTGTGTGTGTGTGTGTGCGCGCACACACACCCGTGGGGGCACACACACACACACACACACACACACACACACGCACGCACGCACGCACGCGCACACTGACACGCACACACACACACACGCACGCGCACACGGGGCTGACACGCACTGACGCGCACACACACACACACACACACACACACACACACACACACACACACACACAGGCACACACGCACACCCCCCCGTGGGCACACACACACACCAACCGATCACTAAAACACACACAAAAAAAAAACTGAAACGTGATGGCAGGTAACTGAGAAACACTGATTTTTCTTCATTTCATATTCTAGCTGAGAACAAAGTTCACAGGCATTTGACCGTGACGGTGCAAGGCATTTCCGGAACCGCCGAACAGTCCAGCTAATCGACGTAGCCGACCGCCGCCACTCCACAATGCCACGCTTGACGTCAGAAGCGATCCGCGTGGCTATCTCTGGCGTGCTGTCGCAACACTCGACAACTTAAAGTGCGTGGTAGGAATGTCACCCCTCGGTCACGGCCCGGGCGGGCTCGGCAGGTCAGTGACGGGTCAAGTCAAGTATTGACCCCTTGCGTCATGCCTGGCTAAATACAGGCTTGACCAAGGCGAGCCGCGGTCACGGTTCATTGGCAGTGATCACAACTAGCCTTCGTCGACCTTGGGGCGAAGTACAACAGACTGAGGCACTGAAAAACAACCCAGACCAGGCACCTGAGAGCCAAGCAGAGATCTTCTGACGTTGCCCAAAGCTAAGCAAATCAGCCCTCACACACCCCAAAGACACTCGCCCAGCCAAGCAGCCAAAGACACACGCCACGAACAACTTGTCCTTAAGGGCTAAAGGACGTAAAGCAAGCTAATGATGATGATGGCGAAATACACGTAAGCAAGGCTTCATAGCCGTTATGGCGGCCATGCTTATAGTCAGTTATCAAACAGTAGTGATCGCCTCTCTGTCACGGTGTGTGCGTACACTGCTGCACTGATGTGTGCAACGATGGGTGCCGGAGTTTGAGGATTTAACGTCCTTTTCCTCCACGTATCGGAGCGTCAGTCGTATCAGTACATGTTCTCTGGTGATATTGAAGAGAAGAAAACCTGAGGCCAGCACAAACATTTGGCCCAACTAAGACAGGGATCGAACTCAGGATCCTAGCGTTGACGGAAGTCCAACGCTCTACCAGTCAACTGTGCCGGCTCCCCACACGTGTGAGAGTTGTAATATGAATGAATAATACCGGATCATAAAGGATGTAACATGAATGAATCTCTCTCTCTCTCTCTCTCTCTCTCTCTCTCGGAGCCGGGGTGGCCGAATGGTACTTCTGATACTTGGGTCCGTCGTGAGTTCGTATCCCGGCTGGGGCCAAATATTTGTGCTGGCTTTTTCATCATTGCCCCGTCTTTGATATCACCCGTATGTGGTGGAAAAGGATGTTAAACCCCCAAACACCCACCCCACCCACCCTCTCTCTCTCTCTCTCTCTTTTGTTTGTGCCCAGAACGTCGAGAATTCTATGGTTTTGGTTTGTTGTTGTTGTTGTTGTTTTTCGCTTTTTATTAATTTTCTTCCCAGTTATCGTTGTTACTGTTAGCAGTTCTCACTTGTAAAGTTCTGTGTGCGTTTTCAGCAGTCGCAAATGTTTTTGTCATCATTTTTATTGATTTTTTTTCTCAAAGCCTGACACCTTGCACGTGTTTCTTGTTTTTATCGTTTTAATTTTGTTCATGAATCCCACCTTTATATACTGGGGAGCCGGATTGTAGAGCGTTGGACTTTCAATGCTCGGGTCGTGAGTTCGAATCCCGGCTGGGGCCAAATATTGTGCTGGCCTTTTTCTCGTTGCCCCGTCTTTGATATCACCCTTACGTGGTGGAAAAGGACGTTAAACTCTCAAACACACGTCCACCCACCCACCTTCATATTATACTGTACCACACCTATGTAACAAGGTCATGTTTACCGGGAATGTCACAGTTTCACCTGGCTGACTGCCCCGGTACACCTCAAAGTCGCCACGGACACGCGACAGATCAACTGAAGGTCAACATCAGTCACTGATAAATTACCGTTTCCGGTGTGTGTGGGAGGGGGAAAGGGAGGCAGATGGGGAGGGAGCTGGGGGCTGGGAGGGTGGGGGTGGGGGGGGGGGGGGGGCGGTCGAGTGTGCGAGTTTGTCGAGTCACTT